>ML788375.1:878145-896018 GCA_009831015.1 Picea engelmannii
TACATGAAAATCTATGAAAATATATATATATAAAAAAAAACCTCTCTAATGTCCTTTATTCTGATCTAGAACTTCTTGACAGGATACAGATGTCTGAGTGGGTTAAATGGCAACCCTGTCGAGGCTTTGGACGCCTGCTGGCAGCAGTGTCCATGCCAACAGTATTGAAGATTTTATCATTAATATCGTGACTTGCTGATCTTAAGACTGTTATTAGTTTTCATCTTTTAAAACATCGTTGGAAAAGATGGTAAATGATGATGTTTGTACGATTTTCTGATTGTTGTTAAAGTTGAAATTTTCTTTGTTGTTCTAATCTGAATTTATTTATTTTGACAGAGATAACTGCTTCTACCAGTGTGTCGCCATTGTTGGCAGCCAATTCAATTTTTCCATTGCCCTATAAGCTGCCTACACCTATGTCTTCTAAACTTCAAATTATCGTCGCATTTCTTCAAATAGGCGATATTTTCATTCTTTGCGACATTGGCAAATTGGTCTCCATTTAGTTTTCACGACTGTAAGCGTGAAAAATCTTCCATCGTTACTCGAACTGTCATGATCTTTGTATTGGTATTTTGAGTGGCACTTATTTTTGGATTATCATTAAGTGGCTAAGAGATTTTCGAACTGTCCCTATTGCTTATTCTTACTTTAATTGCGCAATTTGATTTTTATTTAATTGGTAAGGCATTGAGCATGAAAGTTTATGTTTATAGGGGTCATGGTTTATTTTTGTTTTTATATATATAATGTGATCCTTATGTTAAAATTTATATAGCTATTGCCTTGTCAATTTTTTGAAATCGATTGTCACCATGTTTTAAAACCTTTGATTAAACGTATATGCAATGGCGCGTTGGTTAAACGTTTGGGTTTGATTTCATATTGGATATTCGTGGTTTGAAAATCTATGGTTAACGGCGCATTGGTATACCATTCATCGTTTGATTTTTGGTTGGCTGAATAATATGATTTGAAATATGTTATGATTGTTTCAACAGAGGGTTAATACGTCGGTTGTACTTTGCAATTAATATTTTGCATGGCGGTAAGTGATTCCACCACCCTCGCATGTGCACATTAATGCTTCCCCTTTGATTGTTCATAGTGGTTAGACCGGATGACTATTCTCCTGTGTGTTGGTGTTTACGACCCAAACCCTTACCATGTGCTCGCACCATGGCTCCAGTCGTGAGGGCTGAACCGAATGGTAGCCAGGCTTTGTTGATGTTCGACAGCGCCCGTGATGACCTTGAGGAATTTGGGTGGCTCCCGTTCATACAAAAATTTGATGGTTTTAACCTCTGCATTGCTAGGAAATTCGCATTAACCTTTGATGGTTGTCGAGCCAAGGTCGGCGATGTTCAATTGCAAATTGACGAGCAATTTCTCAGTTTAGCTACAGGTTTACCTATCACTGGACAGAGATGGTCCAAAAACTACAAGGTAGAAGAAGTCCATTGGACTTTGCTCTTTCAGTCGCGTAAGGTTAGCTCCTGTGACAAGGGTTTTCCCATGACTATGTTGAAGCAGCGATGACATGACTTATTGATGATTATCAAGTAGTTCATCACCTGGGAGGGTTGGTATGGGTTTGTTTTCCTACACCACCTTCGTCTGATTATGGTTTTTATGGGTTTTGAGCTTAACATGCCGTATTATCTACATAGAAGCCTGTTCAAAATGTCTAAGAAATATAAAAGGAACCAGGCTGATAGCAGCCTCTTTCACTATGGGCTGGTTAAAATGATTGTTGTTCGTCATTTGGGGTTACACCGAGACTGTTGGGATGATTTCCTTGCTCGCAATAATTTTGTGGATTCGAATCCACCACAGGTTGACAAACCTGTGGTGATCGAGGACAAGTCTGTTACCCCGATACCCTATAGTATCCTTTTACCTAAACCCTTACTCGACTCACCTATTGACCTACCCCACTCTGTGACCAAGGATGTCGAATTTGTTAAGCCTGTGGGAAAGAAGCCTAAAGCCAAACCTACTGCAAACGCCAAAGGCAAAAATAATGCGCGTCTAATCTCTCGAATGGCGAGGAATAAACCGAAACCCCCTGCCAATCCTGACCCTATTGTGCTAAGTGAAGACTCTGATTCAGAGGTCGAACATTTTTTGGCAAGTGAGTATCCTTATTCGGAAGGTCTGTGTGCCAAACCCTGATACGACTTCGTATCAAACCTGCCACCTTGTTTGCAAAACAACCCAGATTACCCTGGCATTAAGCTGCCATGTAAATCCCCTGGTCATTCATCCAAACCCTCTCATGAACCTGCAATACCACCCTGTGATCAATGCGGCTCATGGCTGGAGAGATACTATCTTGATGTGTCGATGCTACAGTCAAAGATTAAATCCTTGGAGGACCAGGTTACACTGCTTACTCGTCAAAAGGTTGAGTTGCAGGCCACTGATAAGAGACAAAGAGCGTCAGGCTCCATTTTGTTTAAAAATGTAGAATCGGCCACTGCTGTGGTGAATTCTAAGCTGGCGTAATTGGATAGCCTCGTCACACAGGTATGTGTAATATCAATCATTTTTGTAAATAGTATAAGTTTATATAATGATTCAAATTTGGTTTGAATAGCTCTGTTCAGCATTGATTGGTTTCGTTACTTAGCCTTTCTTTGACTGAATGGAATTCCGTTTCCCAGTTTAGTTCGATTAGATTTTAATCGATTTGATTGATTTGGTATGGATTTGAGTTGTTTGATTTTAGCTAAAATGAATGCTCTGTCAATTGGAGTCGTTTGTATCTGTTATGGACACAAGTTGTTTCTCCTATTTCGATTCTGAATACGATCACATTTTGTTTTGATTTCGTTATAATGTATATGCTTTGATTGGTAACAAGTGTGATATGGTTAACTGTTACGGTTTTATTTCCATATGACTTTCAACCGACTCGAATACAGTTTGGATTGTTGTTAATATGATTTCACCCAAATAGTGAATGCATTCAATTTGTAACAGTTATGTGGAACACAACTGGTTAATTCGTTTTGGTCTACTATTAGAATGACCCTATTATCGGTTGGATTTGTAATGAATATTCAGTTACAAGTTGATTTGAGGAACGAAAGTGACTATACCCAGGATCACGATTTGTTTCTATTTTTAACTCAGTCACGATTTGTTTTGATTGTTGCCCAGTTTATGATTATCATTTCTGTCGACTTGATGATAGTTGTGATCATCGTTTGATCCTGCCTGTTGACTGTGTAACGCCCAGCGATCGAAATCTATGGCAAATTTTGGTTGATATTGTTATATTTACCCATGATCGTAACAATATTTCCATCTTTGCATTTAATTAAAACGACATGAATCTTATGCTGCATTTTTATAGCCACAACGAATGGATTATGATTGTCTTGGATTAGATCATATCACACACAGATTTCGTTTGCTATGAAATAGTCCTGTTACTATTGGACCCAATTTTATGGTAAAATGAAACAGAATATTCACACCCCTGTTTCGATTAAATCACTTTTGATTATGTTTTATATAAAATCATTTGAATCAGTAGTGATTCGTTTTTAATGCTTATTGAAAGAAAATTGGATTTGATTCTTGTATAAAGATTTGATTTGATTTCTATCTGATCCTGTATGTTATTTTAGACTAGCTACAGAATCAGATGATTATGTAGCTAAGTCTGTAGAATCAAATTTTTATTGTTTTGTAAATGAAATATCTTTCTAACTTGATATGTTTGGTCTATTGCAGATCAATTCGAAATTGCAGTGGATATGATGAGCAGTTAGGGGATATTTCAAAGATTTCAATTACATTTTAGTTTCCTAGTTTAGTCAATTTTGGGATATTTCCTAGATTATGTAAAACTGTTTGATATTATCCACAGGGAAGTTTTACCCTGTGGAGAGACTTATATATACTTATGATTTTTGTAATAAGATTGATCCTCATTCAGGGGAGAACAAGGATATGAAATTTTAATACAGACTGAAGCAGAATTTGGTGTTTTGTCACAGCTTTAGCTTCTCATTATATCAATATTTTGTTTCATGTTGTGTATATCAATTTGTATCTGGTTAATGACTACTTTAGCTATCTTAATCATGTGCAAATGATATAATTTAATCATTGTTATCCATATCTGTTTTCTTCTAAGTGTTTAAAAAAAACATAGCAATTGTTTAATTCAGATTGTGAATTACAGGTTTCCCTTCTTCATAAGTTGGATTATAAAATATAAGTTTTTGCATAACAGGTTTCCCTTATTGCAGAGATTTATAGATCATAAAATTGTTATGATTTTTTATGTCTTGTTTGTCCTGTAAAACAACTCAAAGAGCAGCACAGCCTATCGTGTACGAGAAGCTTTTGGACATACCGGTGCGAGTTTACTTCCGCCGAACAGCTTCAAAGTCATCATACACAGGACAAATTAGGAGCATTTTCAGGTCAGTTAGTCACTTCTTTGTTTACTGTTCTTATTAGTAGTTTAGTTTAGATATAAGTCTAGTTAGATTTATATTAGATCGTTTAATTTCAGTGAATATATTAGATCGTTTAATTTCAGTAAGTTTTATTTCTTTTTTCATAAAATCAAAAAACATATCTCGCTATCTTAGGGCAGAAAACACATGAGTTTTACAGGTTGTATTCAAATCTGCCATTTGTATATATTGTATATTTGTGAATAAGTTGTATTATAACTAGTAGTTAAACGATTAATTGTTATAGTTAGTGTAATAGTAATTAGTAGATTGTATATAATAGTTAGAATAGTTTATATTTAGTTTTAGTTTAATTTAGTAATTTGTTAGATTAGTGTATTAGTTTGTTTTTAGTTAATTTGTTTTAGTTAGTTTAGTTTCTTTCATTTAGTTTTAGTTAGTTTCCTTTATTTAGTTTTAGTTAGTTTAGTTAGTTTTATTTGTTTTAGTTAGATTAGTTAGTTTAGTCTAGACTTCTCTTTGGTTTTCCTAGGACCTTAGAATGGCCAATGGAGCCGTTAAACCCGTCAGGGTGGTTCATTCCAAATGGCTTGGGTTATTAGACAACCCCGAATTGGTTCCACTCTCTCAATTGATGGACGGACAATTTCGCCCGTCAACATACCTCACTGGCCTTTCGACACCCATGTTGCAGTCTTTTCCATAGGCTTGAAAGCCTTGTGTAGTCCCGCAATGACTTTGCATTGAAGCTTCATGACTTCCTTTCAATCTCTTTTTGGATAATTCATCAACATGGCTTCCAAAATTTTGTTGAGTTGTAATTTCATTACATATTAACTACTCACACTTTTAGGCCTAATGTCGGCTTCAACTTGCTATTGTTGAACCATTTGCTTATGCATTCCTACCAGTTGTTATCCTTGCAATTTATTCATTTGGGACTTGAGACCTTAACCCTGGAGGAAACATTCCCTAAGTGTCCTTATCCTACACAAGCTTCCTTGCATTGAGCATAGGTATGTTCCTTGCGCTTTGGAACTAGTTTTCTTTCCCGTGACATGCATTTCCTCCACTGTACTATAACATTCTTTTATTCCTTTTCAGGCTTTAATAACATGAAAAAGACAAAAAAATAAAAATAAAAACAAAAAGAAGGGGGGAAAGTGTCTATCTCTTTTGTTGGCAATAATCTTGTCGCCCTTGAACAAAGCACAATATTTGAGTCAGTGTCTCAATATTTTGGGTTTAGTATGGCTTTAGAAGACTTTTTCTCATTTTTGAGCATAATCTCCTATGATTGGTTATTCTTCCAACTATATGGAGCATTTGTTGATGCCTCTTGTATCACGAACATATCCCAGATTGTAATCCATGCTACCTAAGTCACATAATGTGTCACACTTTTGTTCAAGGGAAGTTTCAGCTTGATTTGACCATTTTGCAGAAAGTCTCTGACCTTTCAAATCGACCTTCCTGTGTGAGTCAAGTACATCTCATCATCACAAATATCTTTGTATCTCACTCGTGCTAGTATAGAAGGTCCTCATTGACTTCTTGCTGGTGGGTCTTCTCTTATCGACTCCGACACATTGCTATGAGAGTATGACCTAGAGTTGCACCTTGGGATTATTTTCATCATTGATAGGTGACCTTGCGCTCAACAGATGACAAACCAAAATTGGTTGCTGACTTAGTGGTTTCCCTTCTGTTCGACGTCAACAATAATCATCACACATAACGATTCGTGTGGTACCTTGGTTTCCATCTGACCCCAATGATGGATTCCTCATCTTTGTCAGTAGTCTTTATTATTGGCTACTATTCAGAGAGTCTATGTCATGTGTTATTCCATCTAGTGCATGCCGAAGTCGTGCCTCTGTGTTGTCCTTACAATCTATTCATCCAAGTCCTTCCAAATCTTTGGCCTTCTATTACCCCTTGTGTTGGATGATGGAGGATACCTTAATGCCTTCCTTCCAACATATCTCTTTCTATCAAATTCAACACATCTTGCTCTGGGATAGGGATCTAAAGTTATTTGTGGTACCTTGGGGCTTGTAGTCATTAGTGGCAGGTTCTCTTGCTATTGAAAGTGGGAATACATCAATGTCCCCTGATCGATAGATTCTACCAAGTGTTTGACACCAACTCATTTATTCACACTTGTTAGATTGTACCATGGTACCTTGACGCCCATTATCATCATCGGTGGGTCGTCTTGCGTTTGTTAATGATATACATCAACGATCAATAATCAAACGTCGTCTTACTATGTTCGACCCCAACACATCTATTCACAAGGTGTAGACTCGTACCACGACATATCGTTTTGAAGACTTCGGGTGAAGTACGTGCATCACATATTTTGTGCTCCTGCCCGACATATTGTACCACCCTCATACATTCGTACTTGCAAAGGATCAACTTTTTCACTCCATTGGTTCCAGATATCCTCTCATTTTGATTTTTAGACATAGCTCCATTGTGTATCCATTCGTGGCTATGATCTATTTTTGCATGGATCCACTGTGTGTTCCTCATGGCCATGATTTCTACTTTATATATATCACATGGATCCACTATGTATTGTTCATGGCCATGGACATTTGTCATACTTTCATATATGCCATGGATCCACAGTGTACTTGATTTGGTGGCCATGCTTACATCACTCCTGAGCATGGGTATGCCCGACTTGGGAAGAGAAAAATCTTACTTGATCTCTACTGACAGTTTCTGTTCTTGGATCAACTGTTCGAGAACTTTCATTGGCTCTACTTCGTTGCATCCTCACCTCTTAGAGTTATAATGTATTTCAGCCATCAATTTTCCTTCTAACCTCACACATTAGGTGGCATCTGTTATACCACAATTTGCCACATAAATTGCATTTGTGAGATAGCTTAGTCCTTTTCCCTAGCTTGCGAATGTAAATCTCATCCTTATTCATCAAGCTCATCTAAAAAAAATGTTTTTGTTTCCATCCGTCGATCACCAATGTGAAAACCGTATATGTTTGCACCTTGCTAGTTTGCAACTCGCAGATGCACTCAAAAAATATGAAAAAATAAAATATTCCACATTTTCGGTCGAGTTTTTCGGTTGGGCTCATTCCCAAACTCCCCTTGGCCTATAAACGACGGATTTCAACCACCTCAACCCCTTGAGGATGGTATAAAGGCACCTTTGAGGGCATGGATGAGGAGGACAACCTAGGTGAAAGATTATGCTGACAAATTTGCAAGCTTCCCTATTTTCCTTGATCCTTTGAGTAGCATCCCCTTGATTTGGAATTTTTTTTCCAATACTCCTTCTTCTCCCTTATATGACCATAGGGTGTGTTCCTATCCCTTTTGGGCCATCTGAAGAAGGACCATTTTGCTGAGTTGATGCTTGAATGACTAGTGGAGGAACCTAGGCGGTTGGCTTCGAGACAGTGCCAACAGTTAGAGTTAGGTTGTAACTACCCACTTATACCATTTTCAATAAAAGAGTTTTCTTTCCCTCCATACCTGCGTAAATTGATTTCAATCTGTTGATATATGTTAGTTGTCTTCATCTACCTGAATATTTGCACATTATATGTATGATTTGAATTCATAACTACCTTGTTGCAGCATAGACTCGGTCTTCTTTTGCAGGTTGATACCAGTAGAGATCAGGAGAAACATTAAAGGTGGAGAGCGAGGATCGACATCAGATGTAGGATACAAGGTGTGAGGCCTCCCCTTCTCTCCTCAAAGTAGTTATTTTCCTTATAGCATTGTTGCATGTAAGGGTAGGTTATGTTTTTTACATATGGTATCGCTCTACTGTGACATGACCCAAGGTCACAGGGGAAACATTCCATAACTTGCATGCCATGGTCTCGGCCAAAAGTTGTAATCCTCAGATAGTTCTTTCCAATGAGCCAACATGCACCCCAAATGGAGATCGCATGCAAAAGTTGTGCCCTCGGTAAGTTGATGTATCAACTAACCACCTCAGTGCCTGCAATACTTTTAGTGCTTCATCTTCTAAGGTTAGGGTTTTTGATGTTTAGGGTTTTTGTCTCTTTGTCTTTTAGGCTTATGATAAAAGGCCCCTTTCAGATTCTTTGTAATAATATTTTTTCAAATGAGTGTAGCCGACATCTCTTTCTCTTTAGAGATAAGCTATCACCATTCTAGCTAGTTTGTGTTCTACAATATTCTGTTATTTTATTCATTAGTAGAAGTCGGGTTTCATTGTATTTCTGTGTTCTCTACTATATTTTTGTGTGTATCTCATTTTGTTATTAATATAACTTGGATCGGTCGTCAAGCATCTTCAGCTTCAATGTTTTCCATGTAAAACAAACAGTTGTATTTAGATATCTTGGATTTGGAAGTTTATATCATTCTTTATTATGCTCATTGGCGACTAACAAAACATAATGTCAATTGGCTTTAACTGCTTGTGTGAGACAATGGTCATTGGATTCACTACATTTTATATCGGTGCCAGGTCTGTGTTGATGCTTTAAGAATGATAATGGACTATGGATCGATAGAATGTTCAAGGCTAACTTGTTTAATATGCAACGTTGATCATTTTTAACGAGTTCCATCTTGGCTTGTGACACCAATACTCTACAATGGTTGATAATTGGGTAGGGAAAGGTATCATTTATATCTCATTCCTTGAGGGTGGTAGTGATTATCTATCATTTATATCTCAGTCTTTGAGGGTGGTAACAATTATCTAGACTAAGCTACTATTGGATACTTAGTGTCTGTACACCTAATATCAACACATATTGGTACTAATGGAGACTATTTTAATTGCACCTATTGATCCCTAGCAACAAATAAATATTTACTTCACAACAATTATATCTTAAATAGGAAGGGCCTCAATTTGATGCATTGATAACATTGAGTTTCCTTGATTTCTACATGCCTTGAAAAGCAAAAGCAACACAAGCGACATGAGTTTTTTTTTCAAATGCTAATTTTTCCCTTTTATTAATGTTCTTTAACCAACAAAAAAATATTGGAGAAGTTGCTCAAAAGGAAATGATTGGCAACGTGTGGGATCCATGACAACAAATGAGCAAAGGGAGACTTCTTGTCCATAGGATTTCAGGGTATTTTGGATGAGTAGAAACCAAGAACTTAATACTCTCACAGAATCCTCGAAGAATGAAGCAAGGGCAGTGGAATGGTGCACATAGACACAATTAGTGTTTCCAGAGAAATTATTAGTCATTGAACATGTCAAAGAGACATATGTAATCACTCACAAACAATTTGTCAGTATTGAAAGGTAGATAAATAAAACAAAGATCCCTCTTAACCAGGGATTTATAAATAATTTAGTAAAATCAAAATGAATATATGTGAGCTAATGTTTATCTCGTTCATGTAAGTACATCTAAATATAATAATTATGCCTAAGGTGTTCCTTAAGAGGTTGGTTCTATAGGATATTTCGTCTCCTCTCATATGGTAATTACATCGAAGGAGGTTTTAAAGAGTGGCTCTTCTCCCACCTTCATTGTATGTCACTGCCTCTTCTTCCTCTTCCATTTTTCTTTGGAAAAGTCGCAGTCACATATCTATGATTTGTTAAATTTTAATGGTTAATCTCATGCACATGTGTTTATTTCAATTTAGCATTAACTGAACCATAACCACTTGCAACAACAATACAAGGCTACAGTAAACCAAGATCACAAGAAGAATAACCATGCACAAGAACACAAGAAGTATCTTGGGAAAACCCTTCTCAACCAAGGGAAAAACCCAACAATCCCATTACTATATTGCCAAGAGAATATCCACCATCCACCACCAAAACCTATCACACAATAGGGTGCTGCTATGACTGAGAAACCTAGCTCCTAGAGAAGTGTGAATTGTAGTCCTCATAATTTCAGACCACAACTTCTGAAATTGTGAGATGACAAGTGAGTGTGATCCACAATGGGGATCCACTCTTATTTATACAAAACTTATCACATCAAATGAAGTGTCTATTGTCACAATAGGGCCGACCTGTACAACTTAATAATATAATTAATAATTACACAATATTAATTATCTTTCACATGGTGGGGCCGACTTGTACCCTTTACAACATAAATTAGGGGTTTACCAAAGTCTTACTCTTTGACAATATAGCAAGAAATATCACACATCCTCTAGTGCTTAGCCACTAGGGACACATCCACCTGTGCTCAGCCACAAGGACGCGACTCTCATTAGATCACTCAACTGAGTCCACAGGAGTACCATCTGGAGAGCCATCTCAAGCCGACTCAACTGAATCCATAGGAGTACAAGGCATGAGACCATCTCAAGCTGACTCAACTTAGTTCAGAGGAGTACGAGGCAGAAGACCATCTCAATTCATCTCAAATCAGTCCAGAGGAGTAGACAAGAGACCACACGTCATAACAACTCAGTCCAGAGTTTGACACACACCCATCACATGGGCACTCCCGACACTTGGGCTCCCTCACACAGATGTCTCAACTTAGTCCAAAGGAGAACGATCTGGAGGATGTTTCATGAAGCTGCAATCAATAGCATTCCCTCTTAGCTAGGGAGGCATTCTCCACTAGGCCAAGTCTCTCACGGAAGTACTCTAACTTCGTCCTGGCAAGCAGTTTGGTGAAGACATCTACAACCTGCTCATGTGTAGAAAGGTACTGCATGTGTACTACTTTCCTCTGCATCATATCTCTGATATAATGGTATTTGATCTCAATGTCTTTTGATTTATAGTTAAACATAGGATTCTCGGAGAGCTTCACACAACTCTGGTTATCGCAATGGATACTGGTGGAATCCATATCATGTCCAAATAAGTCTTCAAGGAGCTTACGAAGCCACACTGCTTCACGAACTACAACACAAAACACTATGTACTCTGCTTCTATGGTACTCAAAGCCACAGAGCTCTTGTTTCCTACTGCACCAGGAAACCATGGCAGATCCCAAGGTAAAACAACAACCATATGTGCTCTTCCAGTCCACTGCGCTCCCCGCCCGGTTTGCATCAGAATATCCATGTAATCTCATGTCTACATCGGAGGCATATCTCAGGCCATAACCAACTGTGCCTCGTAGATATCTCAACACATGCTTCACTGTTATCCAGTGTGTCTATCTCGACTGACCATGAACTGGCTAAGTATATTCACTACATAGCATATATCGGGTCTGGTGTTAACCAGATACATCAATGATCCAATCAACTATCGATAAGGATGTGGATCAATCTCGCCTGAATCAATAGAAGCCTCGTTCATTTTTTTCAGATCCATCACCATCGGTGTAGGCATGGATTTGCAGTCCATCATCCCAAGTATCTCCAATGTATATTTTCGTTGACTCAAGAAAATCTCATCAATCCTCTGCCATACTTCTAGTCCAAGAAGTAGTGCATCATACCATGGTCCTTCATCTCAAATTCAAAAACCAATGCACGCTTGCATTCAACAATAAGGCTTTCTGAATTGGTGAGGAATAAGTTATCACATATAGGAACAAAATCAGGCACTCGTCACCAACAATGTGATAGTATAGGTTGGGATTAACAACACTCTTACTAAAGCCCAAACTCATCAAGTATCCAACAATCATGCTCAAAATGCCTGCTTTAGTCCATACATGGCTTTCTTCAACTTGTATACATGAGACTCCTTCTCATATGTCACGAATCCATCTGGTTGCTCGATGTAGACCTCTTCCTCAATCTCACCATTGAGAAAGGCTGTCTTTACATCCATTTGATGTAGTCTCCAACCCATGGATGCTATAAGATCAATAATCATATAGATGGAAGTGTATTTGGGAAATCAGACCAAATGTCTCCTCATAATCTATTCCCTCCACCTGAGAGAATCCTTTGGCCACAAATCTTGCTTTGTATTTCTCGACACTTCCATCAGTTGCATGCTTGATCTTATAGATCCACTTGGAAGTCACCACAAACTTCCCTTCCGGTCTCAGAACAATATCCTACACATCATTCTTCAAGATGGATTGATACTCTTTGGTCATGGCATCTTGCCAAAACTGTTGTCCTGCTGCTTCTCTATGACAAGAAGGTTCAGTATCAATGATGTGGCTCATAGCTGAAACATAGCTTGAAAATATTTGTGGTCTCTTACTCTCTCAGAATGTATCACAAGGAGTTACATGTCCCTCTACCTTCAACAGAGTCTGTCGAGCCCATGTAGGCTTCTCTCGACCTACTGCTAATGTCTCTGAGAATCATCAGCTGGAGCTACAGGATCATCTGGATCAATTGGATCAATAACTATCTCCCTCTGAACTGATGAAGGGAGAGAAGGTATTGTCTCTTCCTTCTTCTCAAATAGTTTGTCTCCCTTTGAGTCAAGTGACTGCCTCTGAAGTCTGAAGGATATGCATCTTCCTTTTCCGATGTTGCTAACCTGGAGACATCCCATGTCTTCTTAGGTCCTCTACTATCTCTACAGTACTTTGCTAGCCTCCCGTACTAGGATAATAACCAAGATGACCTCCTGTATGGATAAAAATCAAAATGGCCTCCTGTATTAGGATAATAACCAACCAACACAAATGGGCTCTCGTACCAGGGATAATAACCCTTCAATAATGAAATAAGAAATCTGGCCTCCCGTAGGGATAACAACCAACATGGCCTCTTGTACTAGGATAACAACCAACATGGCCTCCCATTGGGATAACAACCAACATGGCCTCCTGTACTAGGATAATAACCAAGATGGCCTCTCATAGGGATAACAACCAAAATGGCCTCTTGTACTAGGATAACAACCAACCAAAAAATTGGACTCCTATACCAGGGATAATGGTCCAAGTCATGAGGGCTCCCACACTAGGGATAATACCATTCATTATAAAAAAAAAAACTACTACAGAGTAATGATGAAATCAATTTAGGAAAGTAGTACAAGACTTACCTTAGTCTGCAATCATGCTCAATCTTGCTTTTAGTCCTCCCAAGAAAGCTGAGATAGAGAAGAACTCTTCGTCGTTCTTGCTTGCATTCCTTGACTTTTTTTGAGGTGGCTAATGTTGCTTCCCTTGCACATCACTAGATGCAAGCTTAGTCTCATAGTGACAAGGGCTTGAACCCTTTCACATCACTAGCTGCAAGTCTAGTCTCCTATTGACAAGGGTTGCAAGTCTAGTCTCTTTGATGTCCACTAGAGCTTCCATATAGCCCATGCTAAAAAAATCACCTCAAGGATCAATCTTGAAACAAGTTTTCAAAAATTTACTTCAAAACTTCTTCAAACTCAGAATTAGAAGTTTGCTAGAATACTTCCTGCAACAACACTAAGATTTGTACCCAAGGTAAATCTCAAGCTTTGGTCCTCAATTCTTCACTTGAAATATGCCTGAAAATTGCTTCAAAAAAGGGGCCTCAACCCTGGTCTGGAACTCGCCAAGGTTACTTCTAGAAATCTGCCTTATCACTCTTTCAAAAACAGTCTTAGAATAGGCCCAAATTTCGTCACAAAACTATTATTGTATTTGCTTCAAAATATACTTCATAACTCTTCCTGGGACATACTTATAAATTGACCTTTATACCTTAGAATACTTGCTCCAGAATTTGCTTTAAGACTGCTCCAAAACTCACCATAGGACTGTTCCAAAATAGACCTGAATTCACACCAAGATACCACTGAAAATTCTTGCTGAGAAAAGACTTAATTTTAGCCTGAGATTTTCGCTAAGATTGCTCCTCAAAATCAGTACTCAATACAGGTGTAATGATCCCAAGCCAAATTTTGGCCTGGAATCACTAACTACCACTGATTTGTCGATGTGCAGGTGTTTATTGAGTTATTAAGTGCATACAAGATTCATTCAACACATGAAGATCATCATACAATCAAGATATAGAAGCACAAGCAAAGATATGACCCTTTTATTATAAGCAATGTAGGATCAATACGATAGATGGTCGATCTGGCATAAATCTCAGATGGTCGTACAAACAATAGATATGAGCTGCTACAAAATGCTCCCGTCAATACAAAAGAAGCCTCTAAAGGCTGGATAAGTAATGAATACCAGTACCAAGCAGATCTGAGTGTCAAACCCTCCAACTAGAGAGTGCCACGCTCCAAGTGGAGACTGAAGCCGTCAATAATTTGGCCCTGATGGAAAAATGCTCCAAATGAGCCCAAACTCGGTCAAGTAATAGGTCAGGGCAGTGGGATCCTCCTCCTGAAGTTTCAAACCCAACATCCAATGCAAACCTCTCCAACTGCGAAATCTTCTAAGAGAGTTGCGCCCTCCTGAATAGCTCAATCAAACCCTCCTCAATGGTATGGTGCGCCCTTGCTGGAAATTCCCCAACAGTACGGCCCTGCTGTCTTCTGAAGCTCTAGAAGGAGATATGCTGAGAGTAGAATGGTGTGGATGAATATTTCATCCCCGAGACCAAGCTGTGGAACAAGGTGAGTGGATATTTCACCACTGAGTTGCTCACAAGGGTTTGTACAACAAACCCCCAAACTGAATGCTCAAGAGCACTAACAAGAAATGTACCAAAATTAGAATGCCCCATAGGTGCGCCCTAGCCTCTTACTTATACTTTTCCTTCTAATCTCTGTTGAGTTAAGTTAACTCCCAGGGTTAACTTCTATGCTTCTATTGAGCTATCTTTCCCTCCTTTTATCCTTTCCCTTTCTCAAGTCAACTTAAAAATATAACTTTAATCTAGTTGACCTCCCCCATCAGTGTGAGACTATGACCTAGTGGGGGTGCCCAGGCCACTGAGTCTCCTCATCACCTCCCTAAGAGGTGGGGGACATTACAACAGGCCTGAACCTCAGCTTTAATGCCTCCTTCAAATTAGCCTTAGTCTCTACTATAGGCCAAGCCTCAGATCCACCCTTTGACCAATCTTGCCTCAGAATTAGGCCCCAAATCAGCTTAAGAAATTACCTTAATGTTCTGAAATTTCCGCCCTTAACTGCCTTCAAAATACCTCAGGGTTGCCTTAGATCTCCCTCAAGAACCTGGACTGTAATTTAGTTTTAGATCTGCGGTTTAGGACATGCTTTAAACTCACCTTTAGTCCGTGTTAAGGATTGTTGTTAGGCACCTTCTATGACAACCTAGAGGGGCCTCTTCATGATGGTAACCACTTTAAACAGTACTCAGCCCAGGCTAATATGCTTGTGGTCAACCTTTAACCTCATCAAAAAATTAAGGTAAAGGTCCAGTCCTTTTCTTTACATTAGCAATAGGGGTGCTAGCAACCTCAACCTTCCATGACCTTCCTTATGCAATGGTCTTCTTCATGAAACTGCTCTGATACCATGTTAAATTTTAATGGTTAAGCTCATGCACATGTGTTTAATTCAATTTAGCATTAACTGAACCATAACCACTTGCAACAACAATGCAAGGCTGCAGTAAACCAAGATCACAAGAAGAATAACCATGCACAAGAACAAAAGAAGTATCCTGGGAAAACCCTTCTCAACCAAGGGAAAAACCCAACAATCCCATTACTATATTGCCAAGAGAAGATCCACCATCCACCTCCAAAACCTAGCACACAATAGGGTGCTGCTATGACTGAGAAACCTAGCTCCTAGAGAAGTGCGAATTGTAGTCCTCATAATTTCAAACCACAACTTCTGAAATTGTGAGATGACAAGTGAGTGTGATCTACTATTATTTATACAAAACTTATCACATCAAATGATGTGTCTATTGGCACAATAGGTTCGACCTATACAACTTAATAATATAATTAATAATTACACAATATTAATTATCTTTCACATGGTGGGGCCGACTTGTACCCTTTACAACATAAATTAAGGTTTTACCAAAGTCTTACTCATAACAAGGGATCTCACACATCCTCTAGTGCTCAACCACTAGGGACACACCCACCTATGCTCAACCACATGGACATCACTCTCAACAGATCACTCAACCGAGTCCACAGGAGTACCATCTGGAGAGCCATCTCAAGCCGACTCAACTAAGTCCATAGGAGTACAAGGCAGGAGACCATCTCAGGCCTACTCAAATCAGTCTAGAGGAGTACGAGGCAAGAGACCATCTCAAGTCATCTCAACTCAATCCAGAGGAGTAGACAAGAGACCACACGTCATAACAACTCAGTCCAGAGTCCGACGCACACCCATCACATGGGCACACCCAACACTTGGGCTGCCTCACACAGATGTCTCAACTCAGTCTAGAGGAGAACGATCTGGAGAATGTCTCATGAAGCTGCAATCAACAACATGATTGTTGCAGGTGGGCATGCCATTGGATGATTAAGATTTGGAGTTACAAGATCATTGAAAATATTTTGCGAGATGTAGGATGAGGATGGACCTTGTAAAGCATTCGTTTTCCATCCAAAGACAAAATCCCACCGTCTTTAAACAACATAATCACCCCAATTCACTTCTACATGTTTCCTTTCTCAAACTTCTTTAGATGTATAGTAGTTAAACTTGTCCAAAAACTATTAAAAATATAATATAATCACATCACTTTTATTTTGCTTTTAAACTATATATAAATAATACATTATTATAAGTTTCAAATATTTCATAAATACTACATTTTTTTTTTTTCAACTAACTGATATATTCACTTGTTTATTACAAAATATATATTATTAACGGTACGTAACTCTGTCCTGGATGATACCTTCGTTCCCTAAACCCTCATAAAACCCTCCCCACTGATCCTAAGCATTAAATATTTGTTTAAATAAGATACCCAACTCGCACATGGTCATCCTCATTAAACCCTAATCAGTAATCGTGGCACCCAGCATTGTTGCCTTCCAGCCATTCCCCAGCTTTGAGCTAGATGAACGATTCCTCGTCGTCTGTTCCTGGTAAACTAACTACTCATTCCTGCGAGACTTTATTGTTATCTCAATCGCACAGATTATGCTGTCTGTTCATTTGAAGGCATGGAAACCACTGATCACCAACAAACTCCCGTTATCATCCCATCGCCAATTAATTTCTCTCCTTCCTTCCCCACTGCCACTTCCATTCACCTCAAAACCCCACATGACATTCCTCAATCTCTGCTCCCAAACTGCACCCCCATCTATAACTCCACCACACAGGGGTCTGGTCATAGATTTTTTCATCAACAAATGTGGTTTATCAGAGAAAGAGATTGCAAAAGCCTTTAGATGTCGCAATGAGTTGCTTAGTGCAAAATCCAGCCGGAATTTGGAAGAAGTTTTGGAGTTGTTAAATGGGTTTGGTTTGACTACCCCTGCCCAGATTCGAAAGGTGGCATTTGCCAACCCTATGTTATTCTTTTGCGATGCCAAAAGAAACATACAGTCCAAACTCACTCTCCTTGAGACTTACATGAAGAAAGAGGATATCTGCAAACTCATGTATACTGATTCAAGGATTTTTACTTCCAGCGAAGGAAA
>ML788376.1:0-26013 GCA_009831015.1 Picea engelmannii
TCCTCCCTAAGAACCATAGGTATCGTACTATTGAAAAACATCTTTTCAATGGGAAAGAAGAGACTGGTTTAAACCACGAAGAATGACACCAAACCTATGGAGGTTGGAATATAATAGAAATCGTCAAGGTACACAATTTATTTATGTATCGTATATGTAATGTTTTGAATTTTTATTTTAATCATTGAATTTATTTTACCGTATTTGATAATTATTGTTGTGATTTCTTCTATCCTTCATGAAGGCCACCATCATGAAGGTATTAATAATGGGCTTCCACGAGTAATGAAATGTTATCCCACTCGATTCATGAGGTTTCCCTACTATGAGGAGCTAAATATAACTCATTTGTTTGATACAATGCATATCGGGAAGAATTCCACATAAACGTTATGGTGAATCATAGATGGTAGGAGGGATAAAGAAAAAATTGTCAAAATTTGTACTGACATTTAGGGAGCCAATCATGCAATGCAAAGTGTGATCTGATCAAATAGAGATAGAGACCGAAATAACGTTCCATGGTTATTAACAGAGAAACAAAGCAATGATGTAAAATAGGTCATTCAAAGAATTAAATTTCCCACGGGTTTTGCTTCAAACATAAATAATATCTTAACGATGAAAGGTGAATTTGTTGGGGTAAAATCACATGATTGGCATACCTTCATTAAGGTAATAATTTTTTTATACATATTTATATATTGGCCTTATACATATTTTAAGTTTTTTATTTTTTTTGTCCACTTCGCTTGAAACAAATAACGATTCATTTTTTTTGTTACAGTATGTTCTACCGCTATCACTCCCAAATGACTTTGACAACAACATTGAACAAGTTATATATGATATTGGAAAATACATGAGGTAAGTAGTTGTGATTTATATGCAAATTTTTTGTTCAATTTGTTGTTGTACTTAATGACATGTGTTTTACTTGTAATGTATTATATATTATGTTATGTTGAAACATGTTATTTTCTTGTGTCATGATCTCATGTAGATAGTTTTCATTGAAATAAATCCATGAAGATGATATAAAGTATTGGAAGATAAAAATTCCTCGTCTAATGTGTGAAATGAAAAAGTATATACCGACAACATTTTTCAATGCACAAGAACAATACCTCATACACCAAGTTGAGGAGATTGAAATTTGTGGACCTGTACACACCAGGTCAATGTGGATGGTGGAGAGGCACTTGAAATCATTGAAGGCTTTGGTTAGACAAAGAGCACGCCCTGAGGGTTCTATGGTGGAGGGATATATGGTATATCAATCCATGGTGTATATTAGTCAGTAGATTCCTAAATTAGAAGCACCAATTATGCATGCAATGGATTTCATTTGGGATGTGAAATCCATCAAAAAATTTGAATATCAAGAGCACCTATTGGGGAAAGGTAGAAAGAAAAAAATGAGAGGTAATATATTAATAATTGTGGAGATTTATATTAATACATATAATTTTTTGTTTTTTGTGTATATGATCTGATTCATATTTTATGAGCAGAATGAAATGAATACAGATTATTAACAGATTCTTAGCACAAAATAACAGAGATACAGTAAAATTGGTTTTCTATTCAATAATGAAATAAGTTGAAACTGTAAAATGCAGCGGAAACAAGCTTGCTGGAATGGTGGCAACTTATCTCTGAGAAGAGATGTGACGGTTGCGCTCATTCGCAATAAGAACATTACAATGAGGCTTGAAAGGAATTTTTACAGTAAAAAAGAATTCCAAAACCCCTAGACATCCAAAAACCTAACCCTAGGAGATGAAGTGCCAAAAGTCATGTGGGCCCCGTTTGTGTAAGTTAGTACATCAACTTCCTGGGGTCGTAACTTTTGCATACGATCTTTGTTTTAGGTGCATGATAGCCCATTGGAAAGGTATCATCGAGGGGATTCATTTTGGGGGATCAATTATTCCTTCGGGTATCATTGAGGAGATAGATCCCAAAAAACCTTCATTTAGGCCCTCAAAATGGCCCTGGAAGTTAAAACTGCTAAAAATAGTAAATTGCCAAAATTGTCAGAAAACTATCTTGAGCCAGTTGGAAAAGGTGGGTGGCCATAGATATCCATATAGATCAATCCTACCTCCTTAGGAATAAATGGTCTCCATTGCATTGAGGTCCCCCATCAAATGAGGAAATTTCTGCTGAATTTGGCCCCGGGTGAGCCACTTGCCTTGGTGCAGGAGCTGCCCTGCTTTGAAGACTTGATAAGGTTGGATCCTTTGTTGTCGAGTGCCCTTGATATGTGTGTCCACAATCTAATCATTGGATGCCTATTTTATGCAGTCGGGGTTGAGCTCTGTTGGTGTCAGCTGTTCTGCTACTTCTGAGGTGTCCAATAATGGTGGGAAATAAGGGCGAAGAAGATCCACATTGAACATTGGGTGCAGGCCAAGGAAAGGAGGAACGTTGAGCTCAAAAGAATTATCCCTCATGGCCTTGGTGATATTGTATGGCCCATAACAGAGTGGGTGAAGCTTCCGATGGGGTCCTGTAAGGCGTTCTTTCTACAAGTGCAACCCAACTTTGTCGCCCACCTGGAACTTATGTGGCACCCAATGTTGATCATGGCACTGTTTGTACTTGTCATTGGAATTCAGTAGGATATCCTGAACCTGTTGGTGGATGTGATGGATTTGATTAATGAGTGGGTGGATTTATCAGCTTTAGTTGGAGAAGGATATGAGTCGGTCGAGGTGACTGCAAGGGGAAGTGCAACATCTATGGGACCCAATGGCTGGAATCCCAACCCCACCTGAAAGGGGTTGTGGTCGGTTAAGCTATGTAGGGCTCGATTGTAGATATGATGGACATAGGGAAGGATCTCATCCCATATGTGAGGGTGCTTTGAATTATAAATGCGAAGGATATGCACAATCATTCGATTTAAAACCTCAGTTTGGCCATCTGTCTGGGGGTGGAAGGTCGTGGATTTGGTGAGCTTGGTGTCCAACAATGACCAGAGGCTCGACCAAAATGTGCTGAGAAATCTACTATCCCGATCTGAGACAATGGTCTGTGGGATTCCAAAATGTACCCAGACTCGTTCAAAGAAGAGCTTGGCAGTGACCTCTACTATGATGCTCTTTTTGCAGGCAACCAAAATCCCCATCTTAGAAAAGAGATCAACAACCACAAAAACACAGTCATTTTCCCACTTGGTGGACAGGAGGCCCGACATGTAATCCATTGATATGGATTCCCATGGCCTTTCAGGAGTAGGAAGAGGGGTTTATAGGCCCTATTTCTTAGTAGTCAGTTTGGCAATAGCGCAGGCAGTGCAGGACCTGATATACTTCCTGACCTCATATCGAAGTTTCGGCCAGTAGAAATGTTTCTGTGGCATAGACACTGTCTTTTCGATGCCGAAGTGTCCTGCCACTCGACTGTAGTGGGCTTCCCAAATCAGCTTCTCTCACTCACTTGATGGAACACACATATGGCCCATACAACAAAACAACCCATCCTGAAGATGGAAATTATCGACAACTACGTTTGCACCCAATATTTGGTAGGTGGTGGCAAAGTCAGGGTATGTCTCATAGAGTTGGGGCCATACAGATATCTCATGGATGCAAGATTCTAGCATCATGGTGAGTGCTGCGACTGGCGGTCCGTTGAGGCGATCAATGACACGATTGGTGCTTCCTATTTTATACTTGATGTTGAGGTGGAATTGCTGCAAGTATGTGGACCACTTTTGATGGCGGTCATTCTGCAATTTTCCTTGTGTCTGCATGAACTGCACTGGCTTATGATCAGTGTGGATGACTATCTCCTTCCCAAGAATGTAATGTCTCCACTGGCGGTAGGCTTGCACAATGGACTACATTTATTTGTCGTAAGTAGGGTACTTACTGACAGTATCTAACAGTGTCTCACTATGATAGGCCACAGGGTGGCCGTGCTAAGTGAGAACAGTGCCCACAACATAGTCTAAAGCATCTATCTCGATCTCAAAGGGATGTTGCAGGTCTGGTAGTGAAAGTACTGGGGCTGAGCAGAAGCACTGCTTCAGATCATCGAACGCTTGTTTTTGGGACCGGCCCCATGCAAATTTTTCATTATCACCACCCCTGTTTATTTGGCTAAGGGCCCATGCAATATGGGAGAATCCCAACATGAACCTGTGATAGAAATTGGCAAGGCCCAAGAAGCTCCGAAGCTCAGTGAGTGTTGTTGGGGTTGGGCAGTCACGGATGACTTGGATCTTGGCTGGATCCACATGTACGCCATGTTGATCAATGATGTAGCCCAGGTAATGGACCCTATCCATACCGAAGGATCATTTTTCCAAGTTGGTGTATAGCTTGTGTTGTCGTAGGGTGTGCAGAACCTGCTGAATATGTTGCAAGTGTTTGGCCCAAGTCTTGTTGTAAATTAGAATGTCATCCAGATACACCACTACAAAAGTATTGGTGAATGGTCGCAGGATATCGTCCATCATCCTCATGAAAGTGGCTGGAGAATTTTTCAAACCAAAGGGCATGACCAACCATTCAAAAAGGCCTTCCTTTGACTTGAAGGCGGTCTTCCATACATATGTCTATTCTATCGGGACCTGGTGGTAGCCAGACTTTAGATCAATCTTACTGAAGTATTTGGCCCTCATGAGTTGATCAAGGAGGTCGTAGATTTGGGTAATTGGGTACCATTTTTTGACTGTGATTTTATTCAGAGCCCGGTAATCAATACAGAGTCGCCAAGTTCCATCTTTCTTCTATACTAGCACGATTGGGCTCCAGCAAGGTGATGAGCTAGGGTGAATGTGCTCCTTGTGGAGCAGTTCTTAGATTTGTCACTTGATCTCCTCATTCTCTAACAAAGAGCGATGATATACTGGCCCATTGGGAAGTAGTCTGCTAGGGGTTATATTGATGGGGTGCTTGACCTAGCAGTGCAGAGGTACCCTTGTAGGTGAGGAGAAGATATCTGAGTATTTTTCCACGACCTTATCTACTTTCTTTTGTTGTGTGGAGAGGTTGGTCATAGAGACCCTGGATGTGGTTGTGATGTTTCACTTATTCTGAGAGTGAATCATGAAGAAGACAAACTTCCCCATATGAGAGATGACCTTCCCACATTTCTTAGTAGAGATCAAGGTAATAGCACTAGGTGGGTCTGCCTCGGGTATCCTGTACAATTTTCTATTCAAAGTAATAATAACACTATGAGGCCTAGAATCATATACAACATGACGTTTCCATAAATAAGGTTGGCCCAAAATAAAATCACAAACTTCGAGAGGAGAAACATCACACAATACCTCATCTTTGAAGGGCTTGATGTTGTACGACAGTCGACATTGTTGGCTGACGTGAAGATCGCTTCCTTGGTGGAGCTATCCAATGGTTTAGGGTTGTGGGTGCACCATTGTTGGCAGGGCTAGCCACTTGATGACCTCTACTGATATGAGTTTCTTATGGCTACTACTATCAATAATGAAGTGTAGTGGGGTGCCTTTTACCCACATCTGTGAATGGAAGAGGCACTCTCCTTCTTCTGGCTTGTCTGGTTCACCAGGTTGGAGCTTGGTGGTAGCAATGGTGGTAGCAATGGTGGCACTCGGTTCTGCATCAATGATCTGTCTTCCCCTTTCTGGTTCTGGCTCAGAGTCAGAATCCACATCTGATTCAGAGGCTTTCACTTCGGGCACCAGCGATTGTTTTGAGCAATAGTTAGCAGTGTTATGCCAAGGGATCTTATGGAAGTCACACCACTTTCCGGTATCTTTATTTGTCTTTTTGGTGTCCTTCTTTGCTTGCAGATTGGACTGGTAGTCCTGATACTGTCCATATTTTCTTTTTCCTTTATTCTATGGGTTGGGGCAACCCTTTCTCGGCTTTTGTTGTGATGGGTTCCCAGGCCCAAATTGTTGCATCTTTTGTTTGAGCTTCTGCTCGATTTTGATGGCATATCAGTAGGCTGTGCCCAAGGATGAAATGTCCAGAAATTCCATTTCAGTCTAGATGTATCTATGCAGAGAATTGTGATACTTGAGCACTAGATGTCGCTCTGAATTTTTGATACCCAGCTTGGTGCACAAGGTATGGAATATATTTGTGAAATCTGGCACTGCTTGGTCTCTTTCTTGCCGTAGTGTGGTCCATTTGGTATACAGGTCATCCTAACTTCCGACAGGGTAGTATTGTTCCTTAATAGCATCCTTGAAGGATTCCCAGGTGGTCATGACTGAAAATAATGAGGTTTTCTCTATTTCTTGTTTCTCACAGAAGGTTTCCCACCAATCTTTGACATGGGGAACGACTTTGAGGAGTGCAAAAGTAATCTTTTCTCTATTCGAGAAGTTATGGACAGAAAAATACCCTTCTAGCAGATTCAACCACTTGTCTACAACATCTGCGTCTATATTACCTTCAAATATAGGAATATCGAAGTTTATTTTTACCTTGAAGGGGGTGGCACCTCTGATCGAAGAAGATGCATCGCCTGTTGGTATCCGCCGAAGGATTTGCGCTAAACTATCCATCATCTCGTTCCTTTGTTGCGTGAGGGCTTCCTCAATCAACAGTTTGAAAGGATCTCCTATCCCATCATCTTTCTTTTCTCCTACCATGAGAGGTCACTTGGGTGTGCGAGATATTTTTTCCTCAAGATAAACAAGCTCAAGACCCAACTCTTTGTACTCTGACCTCATTGGGGACATGCATTAAGACGATAAGGAGCAGACCTCTCTGATACCACTGATCTGGATTTTATGAGCAGAACGAAATGAATATATATTATTAATAGATTCATAACACAAAATAACAGAGATACAGTAAAACTAGTTTTCTATTCAATAATGAAATAAGCTGAAACTGTAAAATGCAGCGGAAACAAGGTTGCTGGAATGGTGGCGGCTTACCTCTGAGAAGAGATGTGACAACTGCGCTCATTTGAAAGAAGCACATTACAATGAGGATAAAAATTCCATTTTACAATAAACAAGAATTCCAAAAACCCTAGACATCCAAAAACCTAACCCTAGGAGATGAAGCGCCAAAAGTCATCTGGGCCCCATTTGGGTAAGTTAGTACATCAACTTCCCGGGGTCGTAACTTTTGCATATGATATTCGTTTTAGGCGTGTGATAGCCCATTGGAAAGGTATCGTCGAGGGGATTAATTTTGGGGGATAAATTATTCATTTGGCTATAATTGAGGACCTTGATCCCAAAAAACCTTCATTTAGGCCCTCAAAATGGCCCCAGAAGTTAAAACTGCTAAAAATAGTAAATTGCCAAAATTGTCAGAAAACTGTCTTGAGCCAATTGGAAAAGGTGGGTGGCCACCGATATCCATATGGATCATGATCATACTCATTAATATATTAATATCTATTATTTCATAAATTATTAATATTTACCATGGACGTTATAAATAATATTTAATATTGTTGAATATTTATGATTTTTTGATTCAGTTGCTCAAGATTGGGATGCACTGCATTTATACATTGCAAACAATCTAGACTGGATGAATGTATGGATTGAAATATGTAAAAAACATCGTGGTGGTAGGTTATCATGGCAATGACTATTTGACACACCTACCACACTTAGAGGGGGGGGGTGAATGAGTATGGGGCTCTTTTTACTAAAACTTCCCTTTTTCACAAAACTCCTTAGTTAACATTTAACATTTACTTATGATCCATTTCTTTCATTTATAACCAGTTATATGTGAACATATATCATCAATATATCATCAACAAGTCATCACCATGAGGAACACAAAGAACACAAGATGTATGTACAACTTTTCTTTTTATTATGGACAACAATCTAGGGGTTTTCCAGCAACAACTGAATAGACTACAACTCTACAAGAGCACCAGTTCTATATGTAAGACTCAACTTAGATTATCAGCATCAACTAAGATGAGGAAACAATCCTCAACAGATATCAATCTGTCAACAGGTATGCGACCTGTCAGTAGTGCAGCCTGCGTGTGTACGCGCTTTGGCTCACTACAACCCACGTATGCACACAGCCAGTGTATACAGAAACCTGCATATACCTTTTGAGATTCTAAGGGTTTTTCCTTCAATACCAACTCATATCCTCTGCAATCAATATATCAATCTCTTCTATCTCTAACTATACAATTTGACCACCATCCAGTCACAACACATCCAAGCTTTCCAATAGTCTACTTGTGCTCCACAATCAATCAATATCAATGCCATATCAATCATGTATAAAAAAATAGTATACCATAGCAATCATAGCACCTCTGAATCACAAGAATGTTGCTCACTCCATTAACCAAACAAACCAAAATGAAACACATCATAGAAGCCATACCAAGAATTCCCTAAGAATTCACTACACATCAAACAATAGTATCCATCAAGATAATAATGTAACCATACCAGTGTCTCGGTGGAAGATTTGAGCCCATAGAATGCAGATCTGGAACCTGCCTCATCATCCAAGAGCTTGGCACTAGATCAAACACAAGTCTTCATCATTCCATCCACTATACATGCTCTGTCCTTATATAACCTGTGTATATATGCGCCCTGGCCCATTACAACTTGTGTATACCTCAGAAACTAAGGTTTCTGAAGCTCTGGGAATTTTGCCATCAAGATCTCTGATATTGCTGAAAATTTGATGCATCCATGAGATCCTCCTCATGCTCTCTTTCTCAGAATAGATCTTCAATCATGCTCAAGAGATTCACACCAAAGATGCTCTCTCAAGAGGTTCTCACAAGAAGCTCTCCATGAATACTCCATAAGATATTCTCACAAGAAGCTCTCCATTGATCCACAAAAAGGATGTTCTACAAGAGACCATTGATATCTTATTTATACTTTCATCCTCTAGGTCACTTAACCCATTTTTAGGTCAATTAACCCATTTCTAGGTCACTTAACCTATTTTCCTTATTTTAGGGTTAACCACTTTCCATAAATAGAAAATTTCTCCAATACTTTATCTTTTAAATATTCCTTCTTGATTTTGTCACTTCTCTTTATTATTTAAATAATCCATCTTGACTTTGTCACTTTAATTTATCATTTAAATAATGATTTATTCTTTTTAGGGCACTTTGACTTCTTTGACCATTTGGGGCTTCAAGCCAACACATGGTGGTCCTTCAACTTCGTAGGGCCATAAATTTCAAATCGTGAGGAGTTATGTAACATTCCACATACCACCGGGAATGGCATGACAAACAATATCCATATAGGATAGTTTCACCAACAAATTCATTGATCTTCATCTCATTATTCCACATACAAGCATGGGTTCTCCAACCATTCTTCTAGGATAAATTAATCTGCAAAGCGTCTTCCCATGAGGGATTTCACCATAAGGGAACCACTTTGGAGTTCATCCATTTGTGCACCTTATCAATCATGATAAAACAATAATGAGTCATCAATCCACCAATGCATCATCTACAACAACTATGCATCATGTATCCATCAATACATATACATTGCATCAATCATCAATCAATCAATACTTTGGCATCAATCAATCACTTGACATCAATCAATCAAATCATTGGCATCAATGACAACATGATTCAACAATGACTGCCTAAATTGGTTAGAGAAGCTCATCGTAATGGATATGCCAATGTTTTGCAAAGGGAAATTGATTTAGCATATGGTTTGAAAGATGGACAGGAAAGCAAGTTCACCCATTTTACTTAGTTATTTTATATTATATTAATGTGACTACATGTGTATTGTATTAATTGACAATGCATCTTTCACATATCTGGAATATTGCAGTTGAAACACCACAAGGCTATGTGGTGTAATGGTCGTAAATTTCTCATCAAACAGTTGGATGAAAACAGGAAAAATTCTGATAGTGGGATAACTGCAGTATTCCAAGTCACTAATGTTTCTTCTAGGAGTGACAGACATCCCCGAGAATCTAAAAATACATATTATGGGTATTTGAATGATATACTTGAGTGTGACTTTAATTCCTTCAAATTAGTTTTGTTCAACGTCAGATGATATAGGTTACAAATGCTTGAACGCGATGAGGAAAGAATTGTTATTCAACATGCCAATGGATTTTCAATGATTAAAACAACGATGTTTGAAAGAGTACATGATCTTTTTGTTTTTCTAAGCTAATGTGAACAAGTATTTTACTCAAATGTTCCAGGTGACAGGGATTGATCATTTTTTGTTAGATATGATCCAAGAGGAATGAAAATTAAGTATACTCATGTATATGAAGAAGATGATATTCAAGAAGAAGATGATTCTCCATATCATATAGCACCTAAATATCATGTAGGGTCGACAAACAAAGAAGATCATGATCCAGGCATAGGAGATAATGCAGTTCTTGATGATGATGTCGATGAAATTATGCTCTAAAATGACATTGATGAAGATGATGATATCATCAATCCTTTCAACACCATTTATGAACTATATGATGATACATATGTCAATTTCAATGAAGAAGAAGATACAGAATAAGGATGACTATACATATGTTTTTTTAGTTTCTATGCATGATTACTCTGACTAGGTTGCTTTCAATTATTTTCTATTTTATAGATTGTGTGTTGGGTAACTGAGAGTGATGTGAGGGGCCATATGATCTTCAAACTTCACGTGGTTGGCCTTGTTCACTAGAGAATAAATTATTCTTGAAACCAAGATAAGATCATTCATTTTTATACCATCATGATCGTAGATGTCATCATTGTTGTCATGGAATTGCATCAATGAAGTTTTGATGAACATGTTTGTCATTTCTATAGAATATTCGTTGAACTGTTTGAAAACATGGGAATTTGGCCCATGAGTTATGTGGCAAGAATAACGTGCATTTCCAAACTCAAATACGACTCACACACTCACTCTATATATCCGATCTCGACCTTCTTTCGTTTGAACTTTTCCTCGTGATGAAAAATCCCTCTTTTTTGTTCATTGTTTAATCAACACCACAAAAATATGTCCTTGCAATACTAGATGCGGGAACATGTGTACTTTCTATTTTTTTTTAAAAGGAACAACGAAAATACATTGTACTAGGAATAAACATGGGAAATAATGACCTGTGAATGGGGCCAACATTGAAATTTTTTCAAACTGTTTCTGTATGAATTGAAATTTGACGTGGATAAACTATTCACATGCCTTAACGATATGGGAAGGTTTCTGTACTCAAATTTGACTCACACACCCACTTGTTTCGATAATCAATTCATCATCACGTAAACCATAAACCCTATTTTTCTTTCAAAGTACACCAATATCTTGACACGAGTTTTAAGTTTGCATCAACCTTTCTTCATTTTTCTTTCAGGTTCTGCATTATACATACAATGTATGTGTGTCATAGCTGTGATGCAAAATCCATCTTTTTGTGTTCATTGTTTAATCAACAAAATAAAAATATGTCCTTTTAGTACTAGATGTTGGAACGTGTGTATTGTCGAACAAATTTTAAAAGGAACAACGAAAAGACAGTGTACTAGGAATATACATGGGCAACAATGACCTGTGAATGGGGCCAATGTTGAAATTTTTTCAAACTATTTCTGTATGCACTTAAATTTGACATGGATAGACTATCCACATGCCTTAACAATATGGGAGGGTTTCTAGACTCAAATTTGACTCACACACCCACTTGTTTCCATCATTAATTCATCATCATGTAAACCATAAATCTTATTTTTATTTCAAAGTACACAAATAACTTGACCCAAGTTTTAAGTTTGCATCAACCTTTCTTCAGTTTTCTTTCAGGTTCTGCATTGTATATACAATGTATGTGTGTCATAGTTGTGATGAAAAATCCCTCTTTTTTTGTTCATTGTGTAATCAACACCATAAAAATATGTCCTTGCAGTAGTAAATATGGAAACATGTGTACTGTTGAACAAATTTTAAAAGGAACAATGAAAATACAATGTACTATGACTAGACATGGGCAACAATGACCTGTGAATGGGGCCAACGTTGAAATTTTTTGAAATTGTTTCTGTATGCACTAAAATTTGACATGGATAGACTATTCACATGCCTTAACGATATGGGAGGGTTTCTGGATTCAAATTGGACTCACAAACCCACTTGTTTCCATCGTCAATTCATCATCATGTAAACCATAAACCTTATTTTTCTTTCAAAGAACACAAATAGCTTGACACAAGTTTTAAGTTTGCATCAGGATTTCTTCATCTTTCTTTCAGGTTTTGCATTATATATACAATGTATGTGTGTCATAGTTGTGATGAAAAATATCTCTTTTTTTGCTCATTGTTTAATGGACACCATAAAAATATGTCCTTGCAGTACTAGATGAGGGAACGTGTGTACTGTCGAATGAATTTTAAAAGGAACAACGGAAAGACATTGTACTAGAACTAGACATGGGAAACAATGACCTATGAATGGGGCCAACATTGAAATTTTTTTAAATTGTTTCTGTATGCACTGAAAATTGACATGCATAGACTATTCACATGCCTTAACAATATGGGAGGGTTTTTGGACTCAAATTTGAATCACACACCCACTTGTTTCCATTATCAATTCATCATCATGTAAACCATCAACCCTATTTTTCTTTCAAAGTACACAAATATCTTGAAACAAGTTTTAAGTTTGCATCATCCTTTCTTCATTTTTCTTTCAAGTTCTAAATTGTATATACAATGTATGTGTGTCATAGTTGTGATGAAAAATCCCTCTTTTTTCATTCATTGTTTAATCAACACCATAAAAATATGTCCTTGTAGTACTAGATGCGGTAACATGTGTACTATCGAACAGATTTTAAAAGGAACAACGAAAAGACATTGTACTATGACTAGACATGGCCAACAATGACCTGTGAATGGGGACAACGTTGAAATTTTTTCAAACTGTTTTTGTATGTACTAAAATTTGACATGGATAGACTATTTGCATGCCTTAATGATATGGGAGGGTTTCTAGACTCATTTTTGACTCACACACGCACTTTTTCCCATCATTATGTAAACCATAAACCCTATTTTTCTTTCAAAGTACATAAATAGCTTGACACAAGTTTTAAGTTTGCATCAACCTTTCTTCATTTTTCTTTTAGGTTCTCCATTGTATATACAATGTATGTGTGTCATAGTTGTGATGAAAAATCCCCCTTTTTTCATTCATTGTTTAATCAACACCATAAAAATATGTCCTTATATACTATATGCGAGAACATGTGTATTGCTAATTGAAATTTAAAAGGAGCAATGAAAATACATTGTTTTTACACATCAAAATTACTCACTTCAATGATGACGTATTGTCGTCATTATAAGTGTCGCAAGTGCTGTATCTTGACCGCAAGTGTCACAAACATCATACTATAATCCTGCCTATGTCATGTCTCTAATGACATCATAGGGACACTTAAGAAACCTTCAAAGACTGGTTTAAGAAGGAGAAATCACATGAAAAAGAGTACAAAGCTTTTACCATGGAAAAAAACACTTAAAAATGATTTTTGAAGGGCAACGCTCCCCTACCCATTGTCAGGGAGTGCCAACGCTCCCTACCCATCTTTGGGGGAGCGTCGCAACACTCAGGACACCATTCTGGGAGAGCGTTGGGATTTTTTGAAGGAATTTTGGGCAGCGCTCCCTTGCCCACTGTCAGGGAGTGCTAGCTCTCTTTACCCTCCTTTTGGGGAATGTTGCAATGCTCTGTGCACCCTTTTGGGGGAGCACTGGCCGATTTGAGAAAATTTTGGGTTGTTGAGGAAAATCAGGGAAGAATCCCCCTCATATATAGAGTTGGTTTCTATTCGGATCTGAGGTCAAGGATCGATCTTAGGGAAGATCCACAACTGAAGGAGAAGGACCCTCAACCTATCCCAAGAATATCTTAAGTGGTTAGGCATCTCCAAGCCTAGATAAGGAGGCCTCCTCATGGTGAAAAAGAGGAGACATTGAAGCATCAAAATTATGATAGCATAAGGGAGAATTATTGGTGAAGTTATAGTCATTCTGATCGTGGAACTTTTGAGCAAGGGTCTGGACAAAGAGAGCTTGGTGAAGCTGCAACATCTACATCTATGGTTGTAAGCACTTTTCTTTGTTTTAATTAATATAAATATGTGCTTGGCCTGTTTCCTTTAAGTTTGTGTATGTTTCATGAACTTGTTTCTTTTGATAGATCTATTATGAAGCTAATCATGGTAGAGTAGGAAGTATGTTTCGTTGTTGCTACTCATTGTATTGCAGGACCTTCTGAAGAACTTGGAGATCAAGATCAACCTGGATCGAGCAAGGAAAAACATCAGTAAAGGTATTTAACTTTATTTCTTCTTCTTCCTTGAATAGTTTATCTTCATGAAAAGGAATTTCAGTGTCCACATTAGCACCTCTCGGTCTTGGTTATATGGGTCTAGTATCCAAGAGGAAATCCACTTGTTCGCAGGGGGATTCTCCTGTATAAGAAATTGGCAACTCCACTGGGGAAGGAAATCCTATTTGTATTTCCTTGGTTTGTCCCTGCCCTTTTACCACCTTTCATACCACTTTTACTAGTTTTTCATCATCCATTTGCCTTCTCCTACCTTCACTAGCAATTTCACCAATTTTTATGCATTCTAGGTGAGTTTTTCTTCATGTTTTTGACTGTTTTTTGAATTTTTGGGTGGATAAACGCCCCCTTGTAGGACATAACATATCTCTAGTCTTAGGGAGTGTTGAACCACTCTGTGCACCCTTATGTGGGAGTCCTAGTCTTTTTCTTTAGATATTTTTCCTTCTTCTGCTCAGTCTTTTGCAGCCTTTTTTGTAGAGATCTTTACCCGAGCCCGAGTGAGTTTGGCTAATGTCGATTCTAGGTACCGTGAATACTTTCCCCTCCACAGTCACCTTGTGTAAAGACCCTAAAGAGATAGGCCACGATTATGTGTGGGAGCTTGTGTTAGCTCCCAAAATGAACCCGTCCCTTTGGTCGCATTTTGTGGTGGATAGCATGGCTATTAGTAGTTTTCTCAATTTAGTTTTGAGTTTTTCTAGCTGCAAAACTTAGGTTTTGATTTTTGTCTTAGAAATAAGATGACCCATCAAGGTCTTCCCTTTAAAATTTTCATAAAATGCTTTCAACAACTAACGTGTGTTTAAAAGATGAGTGTTAGCTGGTGAAAGTGGCGACTTTCAACAGTTAAGGAGCATCTCTCATAGGTCCGTGCGCTGGTGAAAGTGCAACTTTTCAAACATCCAAAGAAACATTGTTGCGGGTTGTGCGCTGGTGAAAGTGATGACTTTCAACAACTAAGGGGTGTTTTCCACAGGATTGTGCACTGGTGAAAGCGGCAAGCTTCAACAGCTAAGGGGCGTTTTCCACAGGATTGTGCGCTGGTGAAAGCGACAAGTTTCAACAGCTAAGGGGCATTTTCCACGGGCTGTTGGCTGGAGAAAGCGGGAATCACATGCGTTTATCCACGTTTCAAAAATCAAATGATGATGTGATCAACTCGCGTCATGCAATCAAGAAATACGCGTTGGTGAAAGTGGATAATCATGAAAAATCGAGTTCCACGTCCAAGTCGGATTACAAATCGGATTCGGTTCAGAAACTCATGCTCCACAATCATGGCATAGGGGATGGAAAGTTCAAATCCATTAACGCAGGTACAGAAGCTGTACTACTGGGCTGACAACATCAAATCATATCATTGTTTCCCTATCATGAATCGCTCTCGAATGTTTGTTACGTTTCTAATGTTAAAAAACAGAGTCGACTCCTGAGTGCTTTCAACAGTGCAAGACCTCGGCCCGAATATCAGTTTCCTGTGTTGTGTATGCATAATTTTTTGGGATTTTGGGTGACAAAATGGCGAGGAGACGCAGTGGGTCTTTATTAAGAAAATAGTTGGACAGCCTATCTTTCCTACAGATGCATCCAGAAGTCCAGAAACATTTCTCAAATGCAAGTTGCGTCCAATTTGTTGAGAGGCTACAGAACGATTGTCATCAGTCAACAGCAGAGGATTTTGCCAAAACTTTTGATGGAAATAAGGCTCATGTGGGGTCCTTGGAGATCATTGTAGGCGAAGCTGCCATTGCTACAACAACCAACCTACCAATATCGGGCCAGAGTTGGTTCAAAACCACTGCCACCAAAAACTTAAACTTCAGAGCTTATTTGAAGGAAGAGTTCAAACATAATGCATGGAAGAAGAGCATACCAGTTTCACATTTAGAAGATGAATGACATGATCTGTTTAAGGGCATCCAATTCTACATAACCTCGGATCGCAGGTATGAAAAACTCATGATGTATCATTTTAAGCTCCTAGACCATTTCACAGGTAAAACTCTCCTCAATTTACCTTTTTTATTACATAAGAGTTTAACTAAGGTCTGCAAAAAGATCAAGGCTCAACCCCTAAGCATGAAGAATACTTTGTGCCACTTTGGCCTTATTAAATTGATCATTTTGGAGGAATTAAGACAAAAGGGAAGGAGCTGGAAGCATTTTTTATTTTGGGAGGGTTTTGAAACATAGACTCAGCCCGTAAATGAACAGGGGAAAGGTGGAAAGAAATAGTTGACTCCTCAAAGAAGTTAGAGGAAGAGGAGGATACTGCCAGGACCTCTAGAAGATAGAATCTCTGGTGTGAAATCCCACAGGTCAAAGAAAAGGTTGAACTTTGAAACTACCACAGAGCAGCCTACAGAGCAGCTTACAGAGAAGAAGACAAACATATTAAACCTACGCTATACAGACTCAGAACTAGAGCAAGAAGATGAGAGCCCTGTCATCAAGAGTCCTGAACAGTCAACTGAGTTTGCACAAAATTATGATACCTTTACTCATACTGAGGAAGGAGAAACATCAAAGAGCACTAAGTCAAAGAAAAATTAGAAAATCAAGCATCTGAAAGAGGTAATCGCTCAGCAAGAGGTCTTGGAATGGGTGATCAAAGAAAGGTACAAGAAGCTGTTTGATAACTTCGCAAAAACCAACGCTGCATTTGAAAGACTGGCTCGAGAAAGTGTTAAAGAGAAGAAAAGAAAGCAGAAGATCACCAAAGATTGCAATAGTCTATGGTGGCTTGCAAAGTGCCTTAAAAGGAAGATAAGAAGATTGAAACAAAAAAAAAAAAAAAAGTCCCACCCAGATTTGAAGGTGCTTTCTCAGGTTGTTGTAAACATGCAAGGGGAGGAATCAGAGACACATTGAAATTTTGTTGAAATCGCATTTTGGAGGTGAAAGTTCATTTTTGGCTCAGACAGAGCTTTCACCAGTGCAAAGTGAAATTTTATGACCCATTAGCTGGTGAAAGTCAACGCTTTCACCAGCTAACCAACGAATTATAAAGCCCGTTAGCTGGTGAAAGCAGGAAAATCATTTTTGGAAGCCAAGAATGGAAAAGATCAATTTTTACAGATTATAAAGAAGTTCCAGAGTATCAAGGGGATATCAGATCGCTTGCAAAGGACTCAACATCAGGGATTTGAGGGAATTTTGGGAACCACATGTAAAACAAACTTCCTCAAATATCAACTATGAACGTTGAAGAAATCCAACTGTCAAGACAGGTGTCTTGTCATGTTTCATCACATCACAGATTCCAGGAGCTGAAGGATGCATATGGCAAATTTTTGAGATTGAAGACAATTCAAATGCTAGTTTAGTTGTTAAGTCTTTATTATCAAGTTGTTTAGTTAGATTTGAATTGCTTTTATTAAATACAGATCCATATTTTTAGGATCTGTAAAAATGATTGTAAGAGGCTATAAATGCCTATTTTTGATAAGAGACAAGGGTTCAAAATGGGAGATATTTTATGCCACTGTATAGACTCTTTTTGCAAAAATAAAAGTTCAGTTTTCTTTCGTTTTCAATATCAGAGTGTCCATCTTTCCTTTTCTGTACTTTGTTTCAGTTTATTTTAGTTCATGAAGACTGTTATCTCTTTATTGAGCTCATAGAATTGAAATTAAAGGATTCCTCTCTATCTTTCATTAAGCCCTACATTCAGTTGTATTTGGCAATCAAGAATAATGTTCTTCATCCCCCCTTTCAAATTACTTGATCTGATTATTGTTTCCTGAAAGCACTGTTCCTTTAGATGTGTGATGAGTGGTTTATTTCATTGCTCATTAAAGACCCCATTTTCCCAAACACATAAAAAACCATTATTTCTAAGTTACCAAGCATCCTTAGCTTACAACCCTAAGGAGTTTCTTGGAGTGATAACAAATTGGCACCACTACCGGGGAGACAAAATTCAAGCTCTTCTTTCTGGGATATGACACAGAGTTGATCTTTGATGATAGACAAAGATTAGAAATTTTCAGTTGGTTGTAATTATCTATATGGCGATTCCATAAGTTCATCTTGGCTCCCAAGAGGATCAGTAATAGGGCGAATCCTCAAGAATCATCAATCACACCAGTGTCCAATCCAGAATTAATTCTCAGAAAAGGAAATGCCATTCAAGGTCAAACTTCAAGATCAGATATAGAAGGTAATCCTCTTTTCAGTTCTAGAAAATCTACTACAGAAAAATTTGAGTTCTTCTCAGAGAACACTGATGAAAAAACAGCTGTAAATTCTGTAGAAGAGAAAATTATTTTTGATCAACAGAAAAATCCTAGTGATGATAAATTGATAGACTTTAATTTGATTGAAAAAACATATAAGACTTTAGAAAGAAGCCACAGTTCTTCTTCCCTTGATTCTTTCCACTCTCAACAACAAGAAGATCACTTGAACATTTATACTAGCCTCCTTATTGTTGAACATCTCCTCCAAGAGCTATCTGCTAAGGGTAAAGAAAATTTAGCTAGATAGCTTGCAAATTTTTACAGAGCCTCTTATCAGACCTCTTTCCCATTAGAAGATTCACCCTTGTCACATTCCTCCAGTGTTGAAGACTTGAAGAAGAAACTATCATTTTCCCCACCCTTGATAGTCATGGTTGCGCCACCTCCTTTGACTAAGATGCAACAAATCCTAGCTACTAGGTATGCACCACTCATATTGCCAAATCTAGTAGCATCCATGCCAACAGGAGACTATCAAAAGTATATGCCTAAATTCATAGGCGAAGGCGATGTGTTTGTTGAAGAACATATTGAGGCTTTTTACAGTTATGCAAAGAACCTTAATATTGAAGAAGAAGATGTTTGGACACGAGTCTTTGTCCAAATCCTAGATGGCCATGCTAGGAAATGGTTCAAAGAACTCCCTGCTGGTTCCATTGCCGGAATTGAGCAATTGGATGAGACATTTCTGAAACATTGGGGTGACAGAAGAGATTTTGTATACTACATCATAGAATTCGGAAACCTGAGGAAACAAAGTAGTGATTCAGTCTCTGATTTCACTAAGAGATTTCACTGGATGTATGGCAAAATACCAGCTGAGATAAAACCGTCAGATGCTTCTGCCAAGATCACATATTTCGATGATTTTGATTCAGATTTATGTTTACTGTTGAGAGAAAGGAGGTCACCAACATTGTCTCTCATGCAAGATGTTTCCCTTGAGGTGGAATCAAATATTCTAGCCTCCCAGAAGCAGAAAGGAGATTCTAATAGGAGAAGACCAAAGAATGAGGCTTCATCTTCATCAGATGCTGATCCAAAACTTGATAAAATGGCCAATATGCTAGAGTCTCTAACCTCTGATATATCTAAGCTCAAGATTGAAAATAAACAACATGTGAAGGGAAGAGGCACTTATGATTCTACAGGCAGAAATCCTAATCAAAATCCCAACAACTTCAGAAGGAGTAATCAGCCAACTCAGATCTTGCAAAGAGAAAAGAATCCTACTGAAGATCAGAGGATAAAGGTCCCTCTTAAAAATGTTGTGATGGATGGAGACCATGGTGAAGATCAATAAGATGGAGAAGGTGACATTCATTGTGTTGGAGAAGAGACAGGGAGATCTTATCTAACACAACATGACTATGAGGAATCATTGATGACTGAACAGACAAAAGATGATATTCTTGGTGATGGAATTTTCACAACAGAAGATAAGGATAGATATAATCTCTGATCCAAATCTAATACTGCTCAACTAGACACACCAACCTCTCCTAAAAAGAGCACAGCCTCTGTTAAGGAAAAAAATCAGACATCAGAAGATCAACAAGCAAATTCTTCAAAAGTGAAAGCATCAGCTCCTCCCATAAAGACTGTTGCCCCTGTCAAGCATCAAACTCTAGAGAGCCAGCCTCCTATTGAACAACAAAAAAATCAGGAAGCTCCTTCAAATCAGGTAAAGGTTTTTGATAAAACTTCTGATAAAGTTCCATATTCCTTTAATTTTGAGGCTGAAATACAAAAAATAAAGATTTCTATTCCTCTAGTCGAGCTGATGAAAAATGAAATGTTCAAAAGGGATATCCTCAAAACTCTAGATCCCCAATCTGTATCCCTTTCTGCTGATATCCTCAACATATATGATGATAAGCCAACCATCACTCTGGGCCAAATGATAGAAGACAGAGATGAAAGTTGTCCCCCCTTTTACATCTCTCTAAATATTCATGAGAAAACCCTGCATAACTGTTTGTTGGACTCCGGTGCTTTGCACAATTTGATGCCAAAGGTAGTCATGGATGAGCTTGGGCTAGAGATCACCAAGTCTTATCCTGAACTTTTCTCTTTTGATTCTCAAAAAGTCAAATGTCTTGGGATGATTAAGGATTTGGTTGTAACCTTAACCCAAGCATCAATGAAGACTATGGTGATGGATATAGTGGTGGCCGACATACCTCAAAAATTTGGATGTCTACTATCAAGATCGTGGATGAAGAGACTAGGTGGCACTCTTCATATGGATCTCTCCTACGCTACTATCCTTGTTTTTGGAGGGGTGGACAGAAGGCTATACGGGGAATCCAAGTTGTCATATGTAATCAGTGATGAGAAAAATCCATCCAATCATCCTATATATTCGGTCGACACAGGTATGTGATCTTGTATTTTGCAAATTGATGATTCATTACCTGATACATTGCTGCTCAAAAAACCCACAGTTCAACCCACAGAGACAACAGAAGACGATCTTTGGACCATGTTCTTTGACGACGCTTGCACTAAAGAATCAACAGGAGCAGGAGTGGTATTGATTTCCCCTTCTAAGAAAACTTCTCATTTGTCCTTTAAACTTGATTTTAAAGTGACTAATAATATTTTTGAGTATGAGGCACTACTTTTGGGGCTAAATGCAGCCAAAGAGAGGAGCATTAAAAAATTGCATGTGTTTGGAGATGCAGATTTGATTATTCAGCAGGTGAATAAGTCCTTTCAAGCGAAGCATGTCAGGTTGAAGGCATACAGAGATGAGGTGTTGAAGGCAATTCACGATTTTGTAGATTTTAAAATTGCATATGTACCTAGAGCAATGAATGAATTGGTTGATTCATTTGTTGTGTCTGCTTGTGCATTCATAACCCCTTTGCCTCATAAATTGAATTACAAAATTCAAGTTAAATATAGGCCCTCTCTCCCTGATAATGTAAAATTTTGGAAGGTTTTTGAAGACGATGCTGAACTCACTAGATTCCTTGCAGTGATAGATGTGTTTGCAGATCTGTAGATTGATCAGGAGAATGAACATGAAAATGAAATTGAGGAGCCAAAGTTCAAAGGCAAAATCACAACAAATGAAATAGTTCAGCTGTCTACCAACAGAATTCCTAAAGGTTCGGTCCCATTGGAAAGGTTGTTCGATAATAATGATGTTGCTGTCAAATTGGAAAGGGGGGAAAAAGATTCAGAAGTTTTGCAGTACAATGTGGCTAGTGAGGAAGATCCTAAACATGTCAACTTAGCCTCACATTTGACTAAAAAACAAAGGGCTAATTATGGAGAATTGCTAAAGGAGTTCGCGGACATCTTTGCTTGGCAGTATGATGACTTGAAGAATTTTGATACAGAGGTGATTCATCATAAGATTCCCTTGAATAAAGACACCAAACCATTCAGATAGAAGCTTAGATCCTTCAACCCTTTGTTGCTACCTACAATGGAAAGGGAAATTAAGAAACTGTTGGATGCCCGCATTATCATTCCCCTCAGGTATTCAGAATGGATTGCGAATCTTGTGTCGGTTAGGAAGAAGAATGGAGAGATCATACTCTGCGTTGACTTCAGAAATTTGAATAATTTCTCTAGGAAGGACAACTACCCTCTGCCTAAAATGGAGCATATTTTGCAGAAGGTGTCAAGATCAAAGGTGATGTCTTTTATTGATGGGTTTTCTGGATACAACTAGATTGTTGTACATCAGGAAGACAAGGAAAAGAATGCTTTCACCACTCCATGGGGTACGTTTATGTGAGAGAAGATTCCCTTTGGATTGATGAATGTAGGAGCGACATTCCAAAGGGAAATGGACATTGATTTCGTTGGAGAGAAAGATAAATTTGTCCTGATTTATCTCGATGACATCACTGTTTTCTCAAGCAGCCATGAACTTCATTTGCAGCACTTAAGAAGGAAATTTCTGAAATGTCAAAGGTATGGCATTTCTCTTAATCCAAAAAAATCAAATTTTGCACTCAAGGAAGAGAAATTACTTGGGAATATTGTTTCAGCTGATGGGGTTAAAATTGACCCAAAGAGGGTAGAAGCAATTAAAAATCTGTCGCTTCCTAGATCAAAGAAGGACATTCAGTATTTCCTTGGGACTATAAACTTTGTCAGAAGGTTTATATTAAATTTTTTTGAACTCACAAAGCATATCACTGCTATGTTGAGAAAAGACTCTGAGGTAAAATGGACTGAAGCAGCCAAACATTGATTCAATGCCATCAAGGAAGCCATCACAACAGCCCCTGTTTTGATCAACCTCGATTTCTCCAAGGTATTTTACATTTTTTCATTTGCTTCAAGTGATACAATCGCAGTATTACTCTTGTAGAAAAATGTTGATGATCAGGAGCAGTCGATTGCCTTCTTCAGTAAGGTCTTAAGGGACATAGAGGTAAAGTATGAATTGTTGGAGAAACAAGCATATGAACTTGTCAATTCATTGAAATCTTTCAGAGTTTACATTCTTCAGGCAAAGGTAATAGCTTTCGTTCCTTCCAGTTCAGTTAAAGATGTTCTTGTCCAACCCGACATTGATGGAAAAAGGAGTAAGTGGATAGCAAGTTTGATTGAATTTGATGTTGAAATCAAACCAGCAAAACTTGTGAAGGGTCAGGGCCTTGCCAAACTTCTGGCAGAGGAAAATTGCAGGCTGCTCGAAATAAATTTGGTAAGCATTAATGTAGAAAATGATCAGTCTTCAGAGAATAAAGAAGGTGAGAAAATGTAGGTCTCATCTCACTTAACTTATTGCAAATGGTACAGTCATATTATTCATTTTCTGCAAACTTTATCAGTCCCATCAGATTTGACAAAAACTCAAAGAAAGGCTTTAAAGCTCAAAGCCATAAATTTCTGCATCAATGACAACTTGTTGTTCTGGAAAAATCCCATAGGTTTATTTTTAAGGTGCATAAACCAAGAAGAAGCAGCTAAGGTCATGATTGAATTTCATAATAGTGAATGTGGGGGACATCACTATTGGAAAACCACCGCACATAAAATCTTAAGATCTGGTTACTACTGGCCATCCTTATTTTCAGATGTGTATAAGTTTGTGAAAACTTGTGACAAGTGTCAAAGATTCGAAGGTAAACAACAGCTGAAGTCCCTTCCCCTCAAACCTATAGTGGTCATAGGGCCTTTTCAGCAGTGGGGCCTGGACTTCATAGGTGAAATTCATCCACCTTCTAGTGGTCAGCACCGGTGGATCCTGGTTGCCACTGATTACTTTACAAAGTGGATTGAGGCTATTCCCACCTGGAACGCCAATCATACTGTCATCATAAATTTTCTGCAAGAAAACATATTTTCCATATTTGGCTGCCCTAAGAGAATAGTCACTGATAACGCTGCTGCATTCAAAGATAAACACTTGGTGAAATTGTGTGAAGAGCTGGGAATTCAACTGGTACATTCCACAACTTACTATCCGCAAGGGAATGGCTTAGCTGAGTCATCCAACAAGAGTTTAGTCAGAATCATAAAGAAGTTGCTTGAACAAAATGCCAGAGGTTGGGATTCCAAACTGAAGTTTGCCTTGTGGGCTGACAGGGTTACATGTAAGAAATCAATTGGTACATCTCCTTTCAAGTTGGTATATGGTACTGAAGCCATATTTCTTGTTCAACTTGCATTGCTGGTTGCAAAGTTCTTACAAGAAACTGATTCTGAACCAAGTGATTTGATCAGGAGAATTCATAATTTGGTAGAACTACAGCAAGATAGAGAACATCTCTTGGAAAAAACATAATTGCATCAAGAAAGAATCAAAGAAATTTTCGACAAGAAAGTCAAATCAAATGTCTTCAAAACATGGGATTTAGTCTTAAAGTGGGATGCAGCAAGACAGGAGAAGGGGAAACAATGAAAATTTGAGGCTCTCTAGACAGGTCCTTTTGTCATAACAGCGGTGCAGCAGAACAATACCTTTGTTCTCCAAACTCTTTCAGGCAAGGCAGTAGCAGGTGGCCCTTTCAACGAGTGCTTCCTGAAGATCTATTTCTCATAAGGCTTCCTTTAAAGCCCTGTTCTACTTGTACATATTCTTTTTTAGTTATTTTTCTTTATTTCTGTCATTTCAATAACTCCATGCCCAATGGTACTAGAAAAACTATTTTTCAAATTTATGTTTTAAGTTGTAATAAGGCTACTAAGTCTAGCTAGGTTCTTAGTAACCTCACAGGGAGATGCCCATCCCAATTGGAGCCAAATGTTAGCTCCCAAAATGAACCCGTCCCTTTGGTCGCATTTTGTGGTGGATAGCATGGCTATTGGTAGTTTTCTCAATTTAGTTTTGAGTTTTTCTAGCTGCAAAACTTAGGTTTTGATTTTTGTCTTAGAAATAAGACGACCCATCAAGGTCTTCCCTTTAAAATTTTCATAAAATTCTTTCAACAACTAACGTGTGTTTAAAATATGAGTGTTAGATGGTGAAAGTGGCTACTTTCAACAGCTAAGGAGCATCTCTCATAGGTCTATGCGCTGGTGAAAGTGAAACTTTTCAAACATCCAAAGAAACATTGTTGCGGGCTGTGCGCTGGTGAAAGTGATGACTTTCAACAGCTAAGGGGTGTTTTCCACAGGATTGTGCACTGGTGAAAGCGGCAAGTTTCAACAGCTAAGGGGCGTTTTCCACAAGCCGTTGGCTGGAGAAAGAGGGAATCACGTGCGTTTATCCAAGTTTCAAAAATCAAATGATGATGTGATCAAATCACGTCATGAAATCAAGAAAGACGCGCTAGTGAAAGTGGATAATCATGAAAACTCAAGTTCCACGTCCAAGTCGGATTACAAATCAGATCCGGTACAAAAACTCATGCTCCACAATCATGGCATCGGGGATGGCAAGTTCAAATCCATTAGCGCAGGTATAGAAGCTGTACTACTGGGATGACAACATCAAATCAGATCATTATTTCCCTATCACGCATCGCTCTTGAATGTTTGTTAAGTTTCTAATGTTAAAAAACAGAGCCGACTCCCAAGTTCTTTCAACAGCGCAAGACCTCGGCCCGAATATCAGTTTCTTGTGTTGTGTATGCAGAATCGTTTGGGATTTTGGGTGACAGAATGGCGAGGAGACACAGTGGGTCTTTATTAAGAAAAGAGTTGGACAACCTATCTTTCCTACAGACGCATCTAGAAGTCCAGAAAAATTTCTCAAACGTAGGTTGTGTCCAATTTGTTGAGAGGCTGTAGAACGGTTGTCATCAGTCAACAGCAGAGGGTTTTGCCAAAAATTTTGACGGGAATAAGGCTCATGTGGGGTCCTTAGAGATCATTGTAGACAAAGCTGCCATTGTTGCAGCAACCAGCCTACCAAGATCGGGCCAGAGTTGGTTCAAAACCACTACCACCAAAAACTTAAACTTCAGAGCTTATTTGAAGGAAGAGTTCAAGCATAATGCATGGAAGAAGAGCATACCAGTTTCA
>ML788376.1:26113-36381 GCA_009831015.1 Picea engelmannii
CATTAAGCCCTACATTCAGTTGTATTTGGCAATCAAGAATAGTGTTCTTCATCCCCCCTTTCAAATTACTTGATCTGATTATTGTTTCCTGAAAGAACTGTTCCTTTAGATGTGTGATGAGTGGTTTATTTCATTGCTCATTAAAGACCCCATTGTCCCAAAAACATAAAAAACCATTATTTCTAAGTTACCAAGCATCCTTAGCTTACAACCCCAAGGAGTTTCTTGGAGTGATAACAACTTGCACCAAGGCGTAAGTTTGTTAAGCAGGTCATAAACATAAATTTTCCACCCACTTTATCTCAGCCCGTTCTGACTTTGTTCCCATGACGTTGGATTTCATCCCCAACTAGTGTTCTCATTGTGAGAAGTTTTTGTTTGCTTTCTTGCTTACTAGACTTTTAGCATGTGTTGTTTGTTCTCCCTAGAAGAATCTAGGTTGGATATTTATTTTTTATGGCGATAGTTCCCGTAATGACCAATGAAGGAACCCATTTTCTAGGAGAAACCTTTATTTTTACTTCTTACAGAAATGTTGGTCCTCCTTACATCACTACTTTGAGCCTTCCAGGTCTGACAATTGAGTTACCGGTATGGTTGTTTTCCACTCTGGTGATCTCGAATGTAGGTGGTTCAGATGTAAGAACACCACCCACACATCAACCTCATGTTGAACTTTCTCCTTCTTCGATCGTTAGGTCTCCTTCCATTTATCCTTCTTCGACTAGTGAAATCTCTAAAGTGAGTATCCAAGTTGATAATAAGAAGAATAAATAGAAAGAGAAGAAGAAGAACCAGAAATGGACCAAGCCTCCAACTATATCAGATGTTGGATCCAAGCAACCAACTACTGTTAATAGTACTGGGAGTGTTGATAAGGTCGATAAGATTTAAACGAAGAATCTGAAACCCAAATTCCCTTGCAGTATTTGTAAGGGTGACCACTTTCTGAGGGATTGCCGTAGTATTCCCAAAGTCTTAGAAATGTGGTCCTCCACATCATCGACCTTTTCTAGACATTCTGGTGACACCCCGTCAACTAGTGACATTAAGGTTGGTAAGAAGAAGACAACTATCAAATTTCCTTCTATGTTATGCAAAGGTGATAATTACTCTCACCTTTGTCCTCGTATGGATGAGGCTTTTTCTCTTTTGGAAAATATTCAACTTCCAATTGGTTATCATAATATTTCCCCCAAACCATCATTAGTTTATGGAATGGTCAATATGGTTCCATTCCCGGTCATTTTGGTTGATCAGGTGGTCAATCTAGTTTCATCCTTAGTTGAACCACTAACCAAAGTCATTGATCCAGTTCCGTCATCAATTAGCCCCACTTTTCATCTGAAAAGTGAAACCCAAGTGACTGTTCTAGTCCCATCATTGGTCAATCCCACCCTTCATATGAAGAGTGCCAACGTGGTCAATCCCACTCCTCCTCTGACGAGTGCCAAAGTGGTTGCTCCGGTCCCTTCATCGGTCAGTCCGATTGATCATGTCGTCAATCTGATCACGTCCTTAGTTGAACTAGTTGACAAAGTGGTTTATCTGATCCCATCTTCGGTCGATCCCACTCTCCTGTTAGAGAGTGAAACCCAAGCAGTTGATCCATTACGAGTTGTCGACCCCATTCTCCCCTTTGAGAATAAAACCCAACTGGTCAATTTGATGTCGTTATCGATCGATCCTACTCTCCCGTTAGAGAGTAAAACCATTTCTGACCACATTTTTCTCGTTGGTACAAATTCTACCATTCTGGGGGGCATTCCTCCTTCTCCTGCGAAAACCCCTCCAAGTAATGAGGCCATCCTTTTTTATTGGGGTGTGCTAACTGGACCTCATCTTCCCTCTCACATACCTTTCAAGATTACAGTATAGGTTTGTATTTGGTTCATTCCTTAGACACTGATAGATGAAGGTTCGTCCGTTAGTATTTTTTCCTCTATTGCTTGGAAAGCTTTGGGTTATCCTTAGCTTGTGCCGGTTACCCAAACTATGTTTGATTTTAACAGAAGAACCAGTCACCCTTTAGGGATCCTTCCCTAGTTTCCCGTAACTTTGGGAGGGAAAACTATCTTTATTGATATTATGGTAGTCCAAAACCCCTTGGATTTCGAGTTACTCTTTGGGGGAGATTATGTCTGTGCCATGAAAGCTATTGTGTCCACTCTTTTTCGTGTGATATATTTCTTGCACGATGGAATAATGGTGACTATTGATCAACTTTCGTTTGTTGGCCCTGAATTGACCATCAACCCAATGAACTCCCTAAATGGTTCTTATATGCAGTCGGTCTCACCCCTGCCATAGGTCAATTATGTGGCATTGTCTCCCATGACTTCAATTTCTGATGACTTGGATCCAGTAGTTGACGTGGTTATCTTTTCGATAGGGCTATTGGATCCTGATCTCCTTACCCATATCGCGACCCTCGACATGTGTTCCTTCCAGAGCATTGTTCTTCCATCCAGTGAAGACCTATTGGAAGACATGACCAAGTTTTTTCCCTTAACATGGTGTCCTTCCATAACATTATCCTCTTGGAAGCCATGATCAAGAAGAATTCACGAGCATAGTTTCTCTTCTCTGTGAAAATATCGTTAAAAAATGAAACATAGGCTATGATCATAGTTTCTCCTCTCTGTAACAAGCTCGTTAAAAAATGAAACATAAATCTGGGGATTTAACCCAGAGCCTTGAGCATAGTTCTTTTCCTGTGTCAAGATCATTAAAAAATGAAACAGTCACCTCTTCTATCAGGTCGAGTCTTTCGCTAGATCTCGTATATGTCGAGTCGAGCCTTTCGTTAGGTCTCGTATTTGAACCTTCCTTTCATCCACCCTTATCCTTTTTCTCCATATAGTACAAAAACTTGTGACAAACTCAATGTCGGTGAATGATTTGAATCTTGGGGGGCCTGTCTCTAGCCTTTGATGGCCATTCTAGATTTAAGCCACTATCTTTCAAGATGGGGGCAGAGTACTAAGCTTAGTATTTGTTCTTTCTCGTGCTCGTAAAAACATGAGAATGTAACCGAGCAACCTTTTATATCTTTTTCAATCTCACATGGATATACGAAAAAGGAACCCCCTCGAGTCTTCTTTAAGTTCTTTTCAGACTCTCTAAACATGAAAATATTTCCGAGTGATATTGCTTCCTTTCCCACTCGTTAAAAGGTTTGAAAGGGTGTGTTTCAAGTGGTAGTTTATCTCTTTTTTGGCCTCACGAGACTAAAATTATGAAAAAGGACAATACTGGAGTCATCTTTAAGATATTTTCAGACTCTCTAAATATGAAAAATCACCGAGTTTACCTTCTTTGGACTCGTTAAACAATCATACATTGAAGGGCCCATATGGGACCGAACCCTTACTTCTTCCATTTCGTTAAATAAAGGAAGAGGGACTTACAGAAGGTGAGTTTTATCGAGCATTTGTTAACCTCCTTGAGCTCGTTAAATCAAAAAGAGGTACTCGTCTATCTTGATGGGGGAAAAAATTGAAGGAAGCAAGCCAATTAGTTTTTGAGAACATTACCATTAACTCTTACAGTCTCCCTTGAACACGACACTTTGTCTTTGCATGCATTTTAAATCCACTGAACCTCTGCACTGAACCATCCTCTAAGTTTTATTACTCCTTTGGGTCACCTGACAAAAGTCACAGTATCCATTGCATCATCATGTTTTTGTCCATGTCATGTTTCTGTTGTTGTGCCTCAGTGTTCAAGGGAAGTTTCTGCCTTGAGAGTCAACCATCACAAATTTCCTATTTCAATACCTGTGTCAAACCATGCTCATTTGATCCACCAAATTACATCTTTGTTTTAGTTTTGTGTCATTGATGGGGGATACATCAAGGCCCTCCTTCGACGAGTCTGTTCTTGTCGACTTCAACACATTATCCAGAAACTAGACCTAGAAACCAATTAGTACCTTGGGACCTGCATGCCTCAATGGCAGGCCTCCTCGTGTATGACAATGGGTTTACATCAATGACCCCTGATCGGATGATTCCACGGATGTTCGACTTCAACTCATCCTTTCACATCCACTAGAATGTACTAGGGTACCTTGGGAATCATTGACATCAATGGTGATTTACCTTGCACTTGTTAACGATTTACCTCATTGACCAATAATCAAGTGGTCTCTTCCATGTTCGACATTAGGACATCTATGCACATGGTTATATTCGTACTACATCAGGATCAGTAAGAAGACCCTGGGTTGAATAATCACTCTGATATGTACTTTGCCCAGGTTGCGACAAAGTTTCTTTTGAATATTAACACATATATTGTCATATATATATCCACTTTGTATTGGTCTGTGGCTATGTCTTGTCGTCTCATAGATCCACTGTGTATTTTTCATGGCTACGACTAGTTCATATTATGTAAGTATAGATCCACATTGTATCTTTGGTGGCTATACCTTTTTGTTAATATAATTATGGATCTGCAGTGTATCTTATGGCAGCCATACCTTGCAAGTATTTATCACCCAAGCATAGGTATGTCTACCTTGGGTTTGAAACATAACATAATATTTGTTTGATGGTTGTGTGCAACTTCTTCCAGGTTCTCTGAGTCCATACCCTTGCTTGAAAAAGTCTACAAAGTACTTCAATCATCAATTTATGTCTTCTAACTTTGCACTTTGGGGGGTAATCTATTACACATCAAAATTACTCACTTCAATGATGACCTATTGTCATCATTACAAGTGTCACAAGTGTTTTATATTGACTGCAAGTGTCGCAAGTGTCACAAACATCATACTATCATCTTGCCTATGTTGTGTCTCTAACGACATCACAGGGACACTTAAGATACCTTCAAAGACTGGTTTAAGAAGAGAAATCACATGACAAAGAGTGCAAAGATTTTACCATGGAAAAGACCACTTAAAAATGATTTTTGAAGGGAAACACTCCCCTACCCATTGTCATGGAGTGCCAACGCTCCCTACCTGTCTTTGGGGGAGTGTTGCAACACTCAAGACACCATTCTGGGGGAGTGTTGGGATTGTTTGAAGGAATTTTGGGAAGCGCTCCCCTGCCCACTATCAGGGAGTGCTAGCGCTCTATACCCTCCTTTAAGGGAGCGTTGCAATGATCTGTACAACCTTTTGGGGGAGCGTTGCAACACTCTGTGCACCCTTTTGGGGGAGCGCTGACATGTTTGAGAAAATTTTGGGTTGTTGAGGAAAACCGAATTTCCTCTTGGATACTATACCCCTATAACCAAGACAAAAAGGTGCTAATGTGGATACTGACATTCCTTTTAATGAAGATAAACTATTCAAGGAAGAATAATAAAGAAAGGTAAATACCTTTACTGTTGTCCTCACTCAATCTAGGTTGATCTTGATCTCCAAATTTGTTTAAATTGTTTCTGTACGCACTTAAATTTGACATGGATAGACTATTCACATGCATTAACGATATGGGAGGGTTTCTGGAATCAAATTTGACTCACACTCCCACTTGTTTCCATCATCAATTCGTCATCATGTAAACCGTAAAACATATTTTTCTTTCAAAGTACACAAATAGCTTGAAACAAGTTGTAAGTTTGCATCAACCTTTCTTCATTTTTATTTTAAGTTCTACATTGTATATACAATGTATGTGTGTCATAGTTGTGATGAAAAATCCCTCTTTTTTCCTTCATTGTTTAATCAACACCGTAAAAATATGTCCTTGTAGTAATAGATGTGGGAACATGTCTATTGTCGAACAGATTTTAAAAGGAACAACGAAAAGACATTTTACTATGACCAGACATGGGCAACAATGACCTGTGACTGGGGACAATGTTGAAATTTTTTCAAACTGTTTTTGTATGCACTAAAATTTGACATGGCTAGACTATTTGCATGCCTTAACGATATGGGAGGGTTTCTGGACTCATATTTGACTCACGCACCCACTTTTTTCCATCATCATGTAAACCATAAATCCTATTTTTCTTTCAAAGTACATAAATAGCTTGACACAAGTTTTAAATTTGCATCAACCTTTCTTCATTTTTCTTTCAGGTTATCCATTGTATATACAATGTATGTGTGTCATAGTTGTGATGAAAAATCCCTCTTTTTTCATTCATTGATTAATAAACACCATAAAAATATGTCCTTGCATACTATATATGTGAACATGTGTATTGTCAATTGAAATTTAAAAGGAGCAATGAAAATACATTGTACTATGACTAGACATAGGAAATAATGACATGTGAATGGGGCCAACATTGAAATTTTTTCAAATTGTTTTTGTATGCACTGGAATTTGACATGGAAAGACTATTCACATGCCTTAACAATATAGGAGGGTTTCTGGACTCAAATTTGACTCACACACCCACTTGTTTCCATCATCAATTCATCATCATGTAAACCATAAACCCTATTTTTCTTTCAAAGTACACAAATAGCTTGACACAAGTTTTAAGTTTTCATCAACCTTTCTTCATTTTTATTTCAGGTTCTGCATTCTATATACAATGTATGTGTGTCATAGTTGTGATGAAAAATCCCTCTGTTTTTTTCATTGTTTAATCAACACCATAAAAATATGTCCTTGCAGTACTATATGTAGAAACGTGTGTACTACCGAACAAATTTTAAAAGGAACAAAAAAAATACAGTGTATTAGGGCTAGACATGGGAAAAATGACCTGTGAATGGGGCCAACATTGACATTTTTCCAAACGATTTATGTATGCACTGAAATTTGACATGGATAGACTATTCACATGCCTTAACGATATGGGAGGGTTTATGGACTCAAATTTGACTCACACACCCACTTGTTTCCATCATAAATTCATACCATGTAAACCATAAAACCTATTTTTCTTTCAAAGTACACAAATAGATTGACACAAGTTTTAAGTTTGCATCAACCTTTCTTCATTTTTATTTCAGGTTCTGCATTGTATATACAATCTACGCGTGTCATAGTTGTGATGAAAATCCCTCTTTTTTCGTTCATTGTTTAATCAACACGATAAAAATATGTCCTTTCAGTACTAGATGAGGGAACATGTGTACTTTCGAACTAATTTTAAAGGAACAATGAAAATACATTGTATTATGACTAGACATGGGAAATGGTGACCTGTGAATGGGGCCAACGTTGAAAGTTTTTCAAATTGTTTCTATATGCACTAAAATTTGACATGGGTAGACTATTCACATGCCGTAATGATATGGGAGGGCTTCTGGACTCAAATTTGACTCACACACCCACTTGTTTCTATCATCAATTCATCATCATGTAAACCAAAAACCCTATTTTTCTTTCAAAGTACACAAATAGCTTGACACAAGTTTTAATTTTGCATCAACCTTTCTTCATTTTTCTTTCAGGTTTTGCATTGAATATATAATGTATGTGTGTCATAGTTGTGATGAAAAATTCCTCTTTTTTCATTCATTGTTTAATCAACACCATAAAAATATGTCATTGCAGTACTAGATGCAGGAATGTGTGTACTGTTGAATGGATTTTAAAAGGAACAATGAAAATACATTGTACTATGACTAGACATGGGAAACAGTGACCTATGAATGGGGCCAACATTGATTTTTTTTAAAATTTTTTCTGTATGCACTGAAATTTGTCATGGATAGACTATTCACATGCCTTAACGATATGGGAGGGTTTTTGGACTCAAATTTTACTCACACAACCACTTGTTTCCATCATCAATTCATCATCATGTAAACCATAAACCTTATTTTTCTTTCAAAGTACACAAATAGCTTGACACAAGTTTTAAGTTTGCATCAGCCTTTCTTCATTTTTCTTTCAGGTTTTGCATTATATATACAATGTATATGTGTCATAGTTGTGATGAAAAATCCCTCTATTTTCATTAATTGTTTAATCAACACCATAAAAATATGTCCTTGCAGTACTAGATGTGGGAACATGTGTACTGTCAAACGAATTTTAGAAGGAATGACGAAAAGACAATGTACTATGACTAGACATGGGAAACAATGACCTATGAATGGGGCCAACGTTGAAATTTTATCAATTTTTTTATGTATGCACTGGAATTTGACATTCATTGTTAAGTCCATGTCTTTAAATAAGTTATAATTTTAACCTCAAAAATATAAATGGGTGCTAGTAATATAACCACTTTTTGATTTGGTAGTTGATTTTAAAGATTTTTTTAGCAACATTACAAGCCTTGGTTGCAAGATATTGTAATTATAACCTTGAGAAAAAAAAGTGTGCCACCGGTTGAACCACTTTTGATTTAGGGTTGATTTTAGTATTTTTGACACAAAAATATGTGTTTTTAGCACTAGAGTTCTAGTTTTTAGGTCACAATTCTCATTAGGTTGGTAACTATGTTGTATGTGAAAGATATAATATGTAACCAATGTAATACTACTTGTCAAGGTATTAATAGAGGTGTATAAGCGTGTCCATACAGAAGAATCCACTTGTATTCCCTACATGTATGCTTCCCCGACCACAATTTTACCTACTAAAAGATAGAACTTTGTGTTTAAATATGTTAGAGCACATCTCCAGCCTAAAAAACTCTAAAATTCAAGCACATGTTGGCATAGGAAAGAGATTTTATACCACTTGTGAAGTACTTGACCAATAGAAACAATGATTACTGAACAATTATTCAAGAAATATAAACTACAAAAAAGTAAATAAGGGAGACAATAATATAGAACCTGTAGAATATAACCCTTGTATTGATAATTCAGGAAAGAGAGAGTAATGTTCACTAGCCTCTTCAAAAGGGAAACATCCTTTGAGCAAAGCTCAAATATAATAGCAACGCTTTATAGAACACTGCATAGCCTACTAGTCTATAAATAGTTTCTCTATAGAAAAACCCTAATGACTTGTGGTCCCCTTAGTAATGAGTACCTACCATGAGTTAGTGGGCCATATTTGATAAAAAATACCCTATTAATTTTAAGGGTGTTTATTTAAAAATATTCCCTCATACATTAATTACTAACTCATAAGTACCCCAAATTAGGGAAGTTAGAGTAGGGCCCTAAAACAAATATGATACAAACTCCATGAATCATTCAAAGTATATATATCTTGTGTTATATAACATAAATATGATATTTTACATACATACAAACCTTCTCACTTATACTTGTGGTGAGAAATAATCAAACTTCACTTTCCTTTTTATTTCTAAAGGATTTATCATAATAAGTTTATGCTTGAATTTCTTGCACATGAAATTCACGTCTCAAATTATATCCATTATGTTTAAGACTTTTTTTTGGTATGTATAATTTTTATTTATTTATAAACTAAGAGATATGAATTCCAACTCCACATTAACATGGCATGAATGCCCACTTTAACATGGGAATAAATATTTTAACCTTGTATCTCTCCCATGTAAAAGAAAATGACTTTACCAATTTGTCACAGAGTAATCCCCCCTATAAAAAAATTAGCAGTTAAGGAGAACATGGGATGGAATTTGGTCCACATACGTGTGTGTAAGAGTATTTTTATGTGTACATAACACACTCAATCACTACCTTATGTTCCATATAGATACTTTAATATGTTTGGTAAATATATCATTTTTTATGGCATAAGAAAACTGTTGGTTGTGGAGCCTGATTATCTTCCTGATGCAGAGGTCCTTTGATTTCAACCGTGTCTATACCCCATGAAGTATTTAAACCCCAGAAGTATGTACACTCTTCCATGCAGAGGAGTGCAGAGGGGGGTACCCCCTTTGCGGGGTCCGGGGGCGAAGCCCCCAAAGAAAAAATTGCCTTATAAAAGTATATTGTAATTTCATTGTAAATCTGGACCGTTCATTATAAGGTCGCAGATCTAATGGTAGAGATTATGTTAGGGTTTTTTGCCCTAGAAGGAAAACCTCTTTTATGAGGGAAATGTATTGCAGCTATGTATGTGAGTGAATATTGTATTCTGAGAGAGGAGACTGCGAGAGAAAGAAGAGGAAGTTACAGAGGATTTTGCTGTAGGTTTTATCCCTTCATTTTGCTGGATAATAATAAAGGAAGGACCTGGCAATTTCTCTGGTGGACGTAGCCCACACTGGGTGAACCATGTAAATCTGTGTCTCTCTCGTATTGTGTGTCTTCTATGTTTTTGTTTCTGCATTTGTTTTATTTTATTGCTCCGCGGTCCTGTTTTTCTAACAACTGGTATCAGAGCGTAAGGTAACTCACAGGAAAAGAGGGTTCCTGGTTCGAGTGGGAGCAATGTCGGAAGATGGAA
>ML788376.1:40427-60003 GCA_009831015.1 Picea engelmannii
TATTGTGTGTCTTCTATGTTTTTGTTTCTGCATTTGTTTTATTTTATTGCTCCGCGGTCCTGTTTTTCTAACAAAAACCATGGAGATGAGATCATTTGGTCCACACATATATGTATGTAAATAGTACTATGTGTTCCTCACACACTAAACCACTACCTTTAAGTACCCCATGGATAACTTTAAACCACTACCTTTAAGTACCCTTTGGCCCTTTGTTCCTTCATTTCCTTGATTCCAATTGGGTTAGTGACCATCAGATCATAATTCTATTGTAGGTTATGTTTTTAGTATTGGTTCTAGAATTGTCACTTGGACTTGTAAGAATCAAAATGCCCCTTCTCTTTCTTCAATAGAAGTGGTGTATCAAGCATGATTTTTTGCAAGTCAAGAAATAATATTTCTTGATAGATCCTTTAATTTGTGCAAGTCAAGAAACCATATTGCTTGTATGGTTTCTTTAATTTGACCCCACACTGAGTGACCTATGAATGGGGCCAATGTTGAAATGTTTTCATTTTGTGCTTATATGCATTGAAATTGGACATGGTTATAGTAGATGAATGAATTGATGGTATGGGAGGGTTTAGAGATTCAAATATGACTCACACAAATAATTCAGAAATCAAATAGAAAAATTATAACCTAACTGTGAAGGAGATGAAATTATCCATCGTCGTATTTTTCATCATCGCTATCAGCACCACTTTGAAGTGCAAGCTAGAAAAGGGAAGTCTATCAAACCAAATAGAACAATAAGCAAGATTTGAATCCAAACATGGGAGGATTTTTCCCATGTTATCAAAGAAGAGGACACATGGAATATCCCCTCAATGAAGAAGCACCGAGTAAAAGGGGCATTGTTATCAAGAAAATGAATAATATTGAATATGATGATAGAAGTTATGGGATTTTTTTTTCATGGAATGTTTAAGATTTATGGATATTCGATTTCTTTTCTATTGATGTTGAAGAGGTGAAAAATATTCCAATGCTGATGCTAAAGGGCCCCATAAAAGGGTGGTAGAATAACATCCAAAATAGATTTGATGTAACCACTTATGAACCTTGAAGGATTAGGATGACTTGAAGATGTTTTGAACCTTTTATGGATATGTTCTCTTTTGAGAATGATATACAAGATGTCTTTAATTAGTTTTAAGTATACAAGAAATTTTGTACCGACAAAGGATTACAACCATAAAATGATACATCAACAACATGGATATTGAATCATCTTCAAAGGTTTTGTGTTGTTCAATATTGTTTTGGATCCTTATATTTAAGTTGTTATTGTAGTTACTTAGTTGGATACCATGGAGAATTCCATATTCACCACATTCAAAGTGGATTATGAGAAATAAAAAGAAAGGTTGAACTCATTGTAGGATTTCACTTAGGTATGTGTTCACTTGAGTAACCAATGACAATTTTCATGGGTTTTCTAGAACAACCATTTTGGTATGTGTTTTTTATTTCATTTCTTATCCAAAGTCTGATTTCCATCACTCTCATTCCAAACGTAGAAAATTTCTCTTAATATTCATTAGACTATCACTATTTTGAGTACCTTCTATTTGGAGACCTCAAAATACTCTCTATTTCATTATCTAGAGGCTTGTCACTGTATATGTATGGGTTATTTTCCCATGTTTCCACCTGATTTGAATGAAACATTGAAACATGTATTAGTTTTAGAAATGGGAATTCCTAGAAATGTGACCCCCCCTTCAAATGGGTACGTTGATGGATACACAGTGTGTGTGTGTGTAAAAACAACAACAACAACAATCTAATTTTAAGGCCGTGGCCAAGCCAAACACCAAATTGGTGTATGAGACCCCTTGTTTTTGGGACAAGGGACCCCCTCCACACAACCATTTGATTGTTAAAGTCCACGGAGGTATACATACCCTACCCCCACCGTTGATGCTTTGAACTTTCAGGACATCTCTAATCTTCCTCCACCCAAAACTTTGCGGAAGTTGCAGAGTCTCCAAGGGAAATCCAACTTCCTATGATGGTTTGTCCCTGACTATGCCACTACAATGAAGGTGATATTTTTTTACTGTATGACCAAGCCCATGATAAGCTTGTAAAAGGTAATTTTTAACCTTTGCATTGTTAGAGTTTATAGAGTCTAAGAGTGTAAGTTGAGTTCTATTTGTAGATGATTGATATAGTTAGGAGTTGACTTATACTCTAAGTAAGATTCCCTTCTAAATACCTTAATAAAAGACTACCTTATTTATACCTAACCTCCCTCTCTTATCCTTCTAGTCTCTCTCTCTCTCTCTCTCTCTCTCTCTCTCTCTCTCTCTCTCTCTATATATATATATATATATATATGTGTGTGTGTGTGTGTGTGTGTGTGTGTGTGTATACACACACACACACACACACACACACACACACACACACACACACACACACACACACACACACACACACACACATATATATATATATATATATATATATATATATATATAAAGAAGAACAACTCCAAACCTTCAATAAAAAACACATTATAAAAAATTGAATTATTTCAAAGATTTTAAGTTTCATAATTTTTATAGTGATAATTACTAAAATAAATTACCCCTTCATAAAAAATCAAAGAGTAAATATCTATTCTTAAAACAATTTAAAAAAACAAATATTAAAATCCTTTAATTCAAATAATTATTACTCATTTTCTATATCTACTCTACTCAATATGCTAATGTATAAATGACTCTACTCAAATAATTATATCTACTCTACCCGTTCACCCATACGCTTTGAGGATAAAGGCTTTGGTAAGGTGGGATTTCTTTAAGGGGGACATTCATATTGATAATGGTGGAAACATAATTCAAATCAAATGCTTATTTCCTTGGTAGTGATAACCTTACCCTTCTTCAAGCAAGCAAGCCCATCTGAGGCAGATATTTTCTATATCTACTTTACTCTAATCGAGGGCCATTCGAGACCGATTAGACCGAGACTTGCACACGAGATTGTCAAGGGAATGGAGGCACGACAATATCGAGGGAAAGGAGGTGCGAGATTATTGAAGGAAAAGAGGGAAATAATATTTGTATGTTCTTTAAGCTACCGACCTAACCTTTCTTTAAGTGATATATAGAATTGTTTCATTGATTCGATCTGGGTGACTACTAATAAAAACTCTTGAATACACAGTGCCCTCGAAATTTCCCATGATTTTACAAAAATAATTAACTAATGTGCCTTTTAAAAATAAATCTAGAAGGTCTACATTTTGCAATTCATGGGTGCAAATGTGTTTGGGATAGAAGGTCGAGACTGAGACCGAGGGCCATCCGAGACTAAGACCGAGGGTTGTGCATGAGACCATCGAGGGCCATCTGAGACTAAGATCAAGACTTACACACGAGACTATAGAGGGAAAAGAGGGAAATAATGGTATGTTCTTTAAGCTACCCTAACCTTTATTTCAATGATATCTAGCATTGTTTCATTGATTCGATCCATGTGACTATTGATAAAAAACCTTGAATACACAGTGCCCTCGGAATTTCCCATGATTTTACAAAAAAAAATAAAAATGCCTAAAATAAAAGCCTAAGGTGTCCCCAATAAACCTATTCTACCCTAACCCTAACCCTATACTACCCACATGCTCCATTCATCACTTAATATAAGATAGGTTCATGTGCGAGTTTCTCAAGATTTTCCATAATGAATAAATTTTGTAGCGGTGAGAATGGAGGAGTAGTATTGTTGAGGACATGCTTGTGGATTTCCTCTCATTTTGAATCCTCCATCGATTCATCCTCTTGAGATCCTATATCCTTTTAAGATACACTAGAACCATGAATCCACAATTCCATCTCATCTCTGCTTCTTCCTACTCTTGAGAGGACTCTAGCCACCTTTGTCATTTGTTTGTCAATGCTTTTCTTAGATGGTATATTGTCCATAGTGTGGAGGTCAATGTGTGTTCCCTTTTCTTGCTATTGGTGCAATCATATATATGAAGGGTTTGGTTGTTCTACTTCATTCCAAACTAGCACTCCCAATACATAAAGAGTACATGAAACTTAGCAAAAAATTGGACCCCATAAAATAACTATTCCAAAGTTTAGTTATTTTGCATTTAGAGAAGATGAAAGAAGCAACCCACCACATGACATAGAATTAACACCCACCTACAAAATTCCAAATTCCACACCAATGTTAACTTAATATAAGTGGAGGGTTCTAAAATTTCATTCCTTGTTCCATTTTTTATCTCTAGAATAAACCTTAGAAGAGAAGGGCTATATAGTTTAATCAAGCCCCCTCAAAGAAGAACACTAAAAACTACACAATTTGTACAACTCAAGAAAAAATTAATATGGTGGAAATTTTAAATGTGTTGAACTAGCACATAATAGATATAGCTAAACAATAATACACACATTTGCAGAGAGAATTTGAGAAAGAAGAAGCAGAGAAAGACTGAAAGAATTCTCATTAATCATTATGAATAATGAATAATTTACACATGATATACTCTGTATATCTCAATGAGTGTGCACTAGAGGAGAACCAATGCACCATAGTGGTGGTATAGAGTGATATGGACACAAACCAATAGTTATGGGAGTGAACTGGCACCTAGTCTAGTCTCTTAGGCAGTTACGAGAGTGAATTGCCACCTAGTTGAGTTAACTAGTCAACTAGTCTTCAATTAACTGACTGAACATAGAGTAGTGAGTAGTTAAATCAGGGAATCAAGGATAATGTGCCAACATGGTGATGATACGAAGGCAAGGTCAAATTATCATGGTGATGATCCCAATGTTGCATGGTGACAAAACCAATGCAACATCTAAACTCAACTCAACTAGTCAAACTGAAGTGTCAATTGAAAGAGAATATTCTCCATGTGGAATATTCTCCCCTAAAATATAGGAGACCAAATAATGACTAATTATGACTAATAAAAAAGGAAAAACCTTAGGAAAAAATAAATCCTAGGTGTGTTTGAAGTAACTCCAACATAAATTACAAAATTCTATGACTTTACCATAACTTAAATATTTTTTTGTTACATGTTCTATACATATGAATTCTTCGCATGAGGTGATTACTATAGTCCTTTATTTGCAAGGACTAAAAGGAGGAGAGGATGTATTTGAATCATGTTTTCTTAAAAACAAGAGAAGATGGATTTTTGAATTGTGTTTTATTTTGTTCCAATGATGGTTATTGAGTACTTAGATATTAAAAGCAATGTTTTTCATTGCAATGAATTGTAGAACCTTTCCAAGCTAGAGGCAAGGGGGGCATGAATAGGAAACTAGATCATGTAAATGAATGTTGTATATTACTTTCCTTGCAATCACTCTAGTTCTTTGAACTAAAATTGCATCAATTGAATTTGATATGAATACAATAAGTTTATAAAGGTTATTTAAGACACTAATATAGACACATGAATCAAACAATTGACGAAAAAGTAAGAATTTAGGCTAGTACTTGAATTTGAACATCTCAACAACAACTTGAATGATGATTGCATCTATTCTACACATCCTACAAACCTATTGTTTATTTGAGGGAAATATCATTAGAAGCCTTATCATAGGGTCTACACATCCTACCCATCTCTTTCTCCTCCATTATCACCTTGATATTCTTAGGGTAACACCTACTCTCCTTGTTTTCTTTCCCCCTTTCATTTTTCTAGTCCCCTAATCATAGCCACCTATCATACCTTTATTATTCATGTATATTCTTTAAATTATCCTTAAGATGCCTAGGGAAAGGTTTTCCTCTCTTCCTTGTCTTATTTTTTCTCTTATTGACCACTTATTTCCTCAATCTGTTCATCTTTGATCATCTCCCTTTAGTTCATTGTTTTGAGTAGGGATGAATTCAACATGACATTCCTTAGTTGAGACTAGTAACCACTCCCTTGCTATGTTCCCTAAGAGGTTATCTTTGGCGGTTGCATCCTGTAGCCTATAGATATAAGGTCACCTTCATTTCCATGAAATCTCCTTCCTCTCAATACTTTGCTCCTACCTTCGATGGTGCTTAATTAACGTTGTTTCCTTATGTTCCTTTTCCATCCCTATGCTAACATATTCACCTCATGCCTTCAACGATACCTTTCTAGAATCAATGGCACATGCCCTCACTAATGTCACCTTACAATTAATATTAGTGCCTTCAATGGTTCGTTTCCAAAATATTGATGATATCACCTCACCATCATCAATGCATCTGATGGTTCCTTTTAACATCATCACTTCATGTATTCCTTCATGTCACCTCACAATAATTCCACCTCTAATGGCTTCACTAGTTGTAGGCTAGCATTTTCATTTCACCCTCCCTCATAATAGTTGTTTCCTCTCACCTCTCTTTCCTTCACTAGTTTAACTCTAGTGTGATATCCTCTCACCTCTTGTCTCCTCCCTCTTTCACCTTTGCTTGAATGTTGTTCTCTCATGGTAATTGTTGTCATTATCCCTTCCCTACTTAAGAAAAATTGTTAACCTTTGTTTTGTAGGAACATAGATTTCTTGGGTACTAAGATCACCATGTTTACACCTCTTATGTCTTTGAAAGGTTAAGAATTCCTAGAGAACATAAAAATTTGAAATCCTTGTGTGACATTCCTCTTATGAAACGAGGATTTGTATAATTTTTTCTTTATTATAACATTGCTATTTTTAGTGTTTGACGCGAACACATTTATTCACAACATGTGGGTTCATAATTAAAAAAAATCCTTTATGAATGAACGTGATAAGGTATTGGTCAACAAGGTGAAGCCCCCATGATCCTTATGTGTATTTAATATGTGTATGGTGGTCTCTATAATCATACAAGCTTACTATGTTAGAAATGATGACATTTGACTCAATGTTGTATAGGTGTACTAAGTGAACTATGACATTTGCATGGTATTTTTAAAATTTGGGTCATTTTTCTTCCATTTATCTAGATAATTATCTCATGCTTCTTTTCATTAGTAGTGCACACATAGTAATCTATCAAGAACTTATTTATTTTCTTAAAACCTCTTGTTCCTTCCCATATATATTTTTCATCGAAGTTGAAATTCTTGCATTTCATTTTCCTCTTGCGTGGTTTAAAGAGTCGAGTCAAAACACCATCAAATTCACGACCACTCCTTTGAGTAACAACAACCTAAAATCAAACACTAATTAAAATTTATCTAACATCTTTTCTAGGGCTCTTCAAGACCATCTTAGCTTAGGTGTAGAGCATTGGAATAGGATTGTGAGAATAACTTTCCAAAGATGCTAAAAAAACTTAAATATTTGATTTAGGGAGTGAAATCCATTTGCTATATCATTGACTTTGGGAAGCCCTTCAAACACAAGGGTCAATCACGAGGTTTCATTGGGGCCAAAAGAGTAATCAAACCTACTTTGTTGGTCTTGGTGTCATCTTTCGACTGTCCCCCCTTTTCTTTGGTATAGTAGGTTGTACCATAGAGGCCATAATATTTTAGACTTCCTACCCAAGGTGACAACACATGGAAGGTGGTGTTTTACCTGGGATCAACGTTGGCTAGACTGACTTCGACTCCTTGGAGGGTTTCCCACTACTCGGTGAGTTAACTTGCACTAGGACATTAGTTCATTAAGAAAGTTGTCAACGTAACTTTCCCACCTGCCAAAACTCAACCCCTTCAGGCATTGATCCTACGATGTTGGATTCCATCACCAGCTAGCACTTGTTTGTGAGAAGGTTTGTTTGCATGCTTGAATCCTAGATTAATTATCATGTGCTATTGTTTCTCCTTTGTTGGCCATATGATTGAGTCTGTGTCTAATGGCATCAATTCCGAGTTAATTCCTCATTTGATCAATACAAAATATGGATACCATTAAAATAAAAGGGAATAAACTTTGTTGACTCCTCTTTCAAACACTGAAATTACATCAATTGGGCCATGTTTAAAATCCCGTGAACATTGAATTTTGAAATGTTTATTACTTTTCCTATCCATTTCTCCTTTTCACTTTTCAACAACTTTATTTTATCCCAGGTTTTATATCTCTTCCTTTATGAAACCCATCCTAGGTCATCTATCTGTAAGTTTTTAATGACCTCAATTCTAGTTTTGGGATCAATTTTCTATGACAAACAATGCTATTGTTTTTCCTCTTTCTCTCATCATTACAATTCCCATCTCTTCGTTATCACTACCACTTTTATTGGTTCTTACTATATTAATGGACTTCTCTCTATCTTGGTCATTTGGGGCTTGTAGGGGACATAGTGATTGTTGGCACATGGGAAGACCCAGGGTTCAAGGCTACAACAACGCACCAACAAAACCCTAACTACCGACCATTTGAGCAACACTTGCGAAGCAGATGAAGTCTCACTCGAGGTAGAGGCAGGGTTGGTTGCAAGGATCAGATGTCTACAACCTTAGTTGGGACATAGATCTATGATTATAACACTTGACAGAGAACTCAACAGTTAACATTAATCAATATTCAGTCTTAGTTACAACGCAGTTAAACCCTAATTACAGAGAATTTCAGTATTCAACCAGATCTAGCATCTAGCAACACTTAGCATGATGAAACAAATCAGATCTAGCAAATTCAAGCACTAAGAATATGTATATCGGTCAGATCTAACATCCATCCATAATATTAAGCACTAAGTATCAACAGATCATTCATCTATATTAAAGCACTAATAAAATAAACACATAATCACATCAATACATCACACAAAGCATAACAACATAGCATGTATGTGGTTCACCCCCACCCTAGGGCTACATCCACCAATTCTTTGTCTTCTTTATTATCTTCTTCAATCAGTTACATGCATAGAGCCTCAAAAACCCTACAGGGGATCTATGCATCTCGCTAGATCCTCTTTCCCAGAGTAGATCTAAGTACACAGCCTTCCAAAGTCTCTTATATTGACTTGCACTTAGCTCTGCAAGTCTCACATAGTATGCACCAAAGCACTTACAACTCTTGATCACACAGATCCAAATCTATCACTTAGCCAGTCATACTCACTACATCATCTTGGCATCTATGTATACATACAAAATAGGCCTAAGCATGGGTAAATCCATAGGTTGACATTCCCATACCCATTACATAATCCTGAATTCCAAAAAGGGCCCTAAAAGAGGCCAATATCCAATGATATCTACTTCATCTTGTGCTCTGCCTTTGATAGCCTCTCGAAGTCCCAAAATAGGTAAAACATGACCAAGGATCCTCAAACTTGGTCAAGGGCCAATAGGCCCCCAACACTCACCCGTGACTCATCTCGAGTCACTCGGATCGGACTAGTTTTTCTTTAAAATACTAGACCTTGGCTCAAGATTCTTCGACCTGTTGTTGTTCCACAACCTTCTATTCAACGAACTCTTGTATGACTGATTCGTTGATAGGTCCCTCTAGGCATTTTTCAGCTGCAGTGACAACTTGCTCCAGTTTTTCTCCTCGGCCTTCAATCTCTGTGGACCTACGGCTGGGAAGTGCACTACTCCTAGGATTTCTTCATTCTTTCCACAACTAATAGGGGCTTCAACTGCGCCTGTATTGTTTCTTCTTGATACTTCACCTCTTGGAGTTGTGACTCTAGTGCCTTCATTTTTGGATTCTTAATGAGTTGATCATAGGTCTGGGCACTACGATCAGTGAGTTTCTTACATTCCATGGTAAGGGCCTTTATTCTCTCAATTGCACTTCGAGCAGTTTCTTCTCTTTGGTCCCTCACATCCTGTGATGTGTTGGGCACTGTGCAAAGATCTAAGTCTACTATTCATTGTTGTAGTTGTTGGATAGCTTCCACAAGCTGCTCTACTTGGTGCGTGACTTGGTCTTCTGCTTGTGTCTCTAAGACTATCACAAATTAGAGTGCTCTGTTGACTTCTTCTTTCACTTTGAGGTTCTCTACGAGAAAATGTTCTTTTTCTTGTTGCATCTGGGATTTCTCCTCTTCAAACTTTTCCTAGAGAGAAATCTTCTCCTTCTCTACAACTCTGTGTTGCTCTATGATTATGCCTTGCACTTAATTCAAGGCAAGGGTGGCTTGTCCTGTTTCTTCTTGAGCGCGATGAAGGTGGGCTTCGACGACATTAGCTAGTCGGGTGAAAAGCCTTCATTAACTCAGTTCTGTTCGTTATGGCACAGTCCCAATGGGTGAGAAGCCTTCATAAATTCCTTTTTACCTGTTTGGGTCGTCGGTCTAATGGTTATACTGTTTCCAATGACTATATTTCTTCACCATGGCGAAGTGCCATGTGACGAAGTTCTGATATCCCGACGAAGTTCCAATTTTTCAAATTTTCCTTCTACAAAGTTCCCTCTGGAACCTTCTGTAACTTTTCAATTTTATCTCTCTTCTTACTTAGTTTTCTAGCCTTCTTTCTAGTGAGCTTCGTCTCGGTATTCCTTTTTCCTTTCTAATTCTTATCTTCTTTTGGTAGAGTAACTTCACGCTGGTGAGATTCTTTCTAGAAATCAGGGGTAATACTTCATCTGTATCTTGAATAGGTACTTCAGTTTTTTGCAGGTCTTCTAGTGTTCTTCCTACTTTGACATCCAAGTCTCTAGTTTTAAGTATCTTTTCTTGGTTCTCCTGTTCTTCAATCAAGTGTGTGATCCTCCTAGTCATGAAATATTTTAACTCTTTCTTCTTCTTCTCTAAGATTTCCTCTTCTTTTCGTTTGGCCTAATATCCTTCAATCCAAGGTTTTCCTAGTAACATAGAAAATGGAGCGTTGTTCTCAATAAATTTGACAACTTCAAATTCTTCCTTTGTCGAAGTTCCATTGGCATTCATAGATATCTGGGTGATCTTTCCACATAGGTTTATCAACTTTCCTCTAAATAACCCTATTCCTCCCAATGAAGGAATCATAGCAGGCTTTCCTATAATTTCCCAAGTTCTTTCTGTCATAATATTCACCTGTGTTTCCTCATCTAGAACACAGTCAATGTCGAAGTCTCCTATTCTTGCTTCAATGCACTCTTTTTCTTTGAATATCTATGATAAATTAATATGTCGATGGTCAATCAGGGTTTCTTTCACCCGTAGCAATACTTTTTCTGATTCTTTCTGGGGTTTTTCCATAATCTCAGTTGCTTGAATTTTATCGTGGTCTTCTTGTCTCATATTCATCCTTTCAACCCTAGCAATCATTATAGGGAAATCCAATACTTCATGGTACATATCTTTGCAATAGAGGCAACTAGGTCTTCTACCAGGGCATTCCTTAGCTAGATGTCTCAATTTTCTGCAACTATAACAAAGGGTTAATCCTCTCTTTCTCTTAAATGATCCCCGACCTTTATTATATTGCGCACTAGGATCATGGTAGCTAACCTACAAAAAATTATTTCTAGGATCCTACATCCATTTGTTAGTCCAAACATTCTCTCTATGCATAGGTATAACATATCTTTCACTATTCTTATCAGATCTCATCATATCAAATCTTATTTCATCTATTAGTGCCCTAGTTTTAAAGCTAGGATGAATCTTATCAAACATACCTAGATCCATACTTTAGAAACAAAAATTTCCACTAATCTTATTTTCAACAGATCACAAAGCTTCCAGATATAAAAAAATTCACTATTCTTACCTTTATAAGAGAACAGAGCTTATAGATCTTACCTCTTTTCTTTAGATCTGACCCTTCTTGGCACAGAGCTTCACAGATCAGGTAGAATACTGCACACTAGAGCGACAAATATACACACAAAGACTTCACAATTTCAAGTCAGATCTTTGCACAAAGCTTCTTTTTCCTCAGTTCCTAGAAATCATAGTTTTAGGTCCCAACAACAGAACCATTTGTTGGCATAGGGGCAGAACTGGGTTCAACGCTAAAACAACGCACCAACAAAACCCTAACTATTGGCCCTTTCGGCAACACCTGTGAAGCAGATGAAGTCTCACCCAAGCTAGAGGCAGGGGTGGTTGCAGGACTCATATGTATACAACCTTAGTTGGGACACAGATCTATGATTCTAACACTTGACAGAGCACTCAACAATTAATATTCATCAATATTCAGTCTTAGTTACAATGCAGTTAAACCCTAATTATGGAGCATTGTAGTATTCAACCAGATCTAGCATCTAGCATAACTTAGCACAATGAAATAGATTAGATCTAGCAGATTTAAGCACTAAGCATATGTATATCGGTCAGATCTAACATCCATCCATAATATTAAGAACTAAGAATGAACAGATCATTCATCTATATTAAATCACTAAGAAAATAAACACATAATCACATCAATACATCGCACAAATCATAGCAACACAGCATGTACGTGGCTCACCCCCACCCTGGGGCTACGTCCACCAATTCTTTGTCTTCTTTATTAGATTCTTTAATCAGTTACATGCATAGATCATAAAAAACCCTACTCTGCAGAGGACATGGGATCTGCACAGCTCGCTAGATCCTCCTTCCCTGAGTAGAGCTAAGCACACAACCTTCCACAGTCTCTTACATTAACTTGCACTTAGCTCTTCAAGTCTCACATAGTGTGCACCAAAGAACTTACAACTCTTGATCACACAGATCCAACTCTAGTACTTAGTCATCCATACTCACAACATCGCCTTGGCATCTATTTATACATACAAAATAGGCCTAAGCATGGGTAAACCCATGGGATGACATTCCCATACCTGTTACATAATATCGAATCCCAAAAGGGCCTGAGATCCCGCGATCACTGCTTCATCTTGCACTCTGCCTTCGACAGCTTGTCGAAGTCCCAAAATAGGTCAAACATGACCAAGGATCCTCAAACTTGGTCAAGGGCCAACAATGATATTTTGGAAACTTTTGTGGATTTCTTCTTAACTGGATGTGTTTTATTGATTTTTGCCTCATTTATTGCTTGAATGACTACTTTATTTAATATTTATACATCCTTTAATGCCTTATCCTTACTGCATATCTTCTTACCTTTCATCGACTTACATCCCATTAGTCTTCCACTGGTCAAACTAACTTTCATTGGTTTAGGTGACACTAACTCACTTTCCATTGCCCTTCTACTGGCCAAACCAATTTTTGTAAACTCTTCTTATGTTGACATTTTTCTTGTTGATCCCACATTTTTTGGTCCTACTTTCATTGATCTTAATTCCATTAATTTGGGTGCAAAATTATTCAATAATTCTCTTAAGGTTGACCGGTTCTCCATTTAACCTCTTTTGGACTTTCCATCTCCCAGTAACTCTCTTGTATCTTATTTAACCTCTTATCTCCTCATTAAATTATATGTGGTCAATTATTTTTCAATTGGTCGTGTCAACTTTTGTTGGGTTGCCTCCTCTATCAAATTTCCATCTTCTCCTTCAATTTTTTCTCTCAATGAAGATTTTGTGCTCACTATCTCTATCTTGGTTCATAAGTGTCTACAACATCCCATTGATTTCTCCATAGCCCAACTCTACTCCAAATCACATTAGACTACTCTGTGACTTATTTCTCCCTCCTTAATGATTTTCCTCTAATCTCTTCTTACCTAAAATCTTAGTTGTATGATAGAAGGTCTTATTTATTTGTGAAACTCCATTCCCTAAATTGTTTCTTTTTCTTTCTCTTCATCTGACTAGTCAACTGCCATTCTTCTTTGCTTATGTCAAAATAGTAAACTTTGAAGTATAACATTTTCCAATATGGTTAAGGGTTTCTATATTTGACCAACAATCTTTTCACTACAAAGTGGTAACCACCCTTATCCTAACTAACCTATAGATTTTTTATTTCTATGTTTAAAAGAAAGATTGGGGTCTTCATGTGTTATATCTATTTATTTTTTCCCCATTTAAAATTGTCTTCAATATAAATTATTAAACTATATTTAATTGGACCAAGCAATTAACTATGATGTCTTTGACAATGCAAGTTCTAGGTCTAGCATTTTCCAATTTTACCATCGTATACTAATACAGGGTCACCAATCTTGAATTAATTATTTTGTATATTTTGATCATGGTGGGATTCCATTGCTTCGTTTGTATCTATTTACAATATGGTGCATGTTGTTAAGTCATAATATCTACTGGTTTATCTTCCATATATTCCATCATGTCAGGTTTAAGAACACTTGTATTTTTTGTTTTTGAAGGAATCAATTTCATTCGAGCCACTGCTTTCTTATCCCAACACAAGTTTAAAGGGGGTATGACCTATCTAATTTTTATGGGTTTTCCTATATGCTCATTTCAAGTCTTTGTCATCATATTCATCCCTATTGATTTTGTGAATTTTGGTCAGGACCTCCATCAAAATTGCATAGAGATACTTTACTACTTCATTGGGCTAAGGGCAACAAAGAGAGCTCTTTCTATGTTGAATCATGAATTCATACATTAAAATCTTAATAGTATGATTTAAAAGTGGGTCCCTTGATCACTTATTATTGAAAAGGGGCATCAAAAACTTATAATTATATTCTCATAAATAAACCTCATTGTTGTCTATATAATATAGTCCCAGACTAGTTCTACTTCTACCCACTTTGTTAATAACACATTTTTAGTTTTAATCATCCTTCCTCTCGTAAAAAATGGACTAAAAAAACCTATTTCCCACATCTAAAATGGAGACTATGAAATAATGGGTTATTATGGGATCTCATATTTCTATATATATCTACCCATTCCCTAAAATTTGTCTCAAGTATCTATACAAGCTCTATAGTCAATGTAACCAAGGGGTTATCTCAACTGGTCTTCTCCAACGCAGTTGGGAATTTGGGTAGTTTCGTGCCAGCGGGTGCTCAGTTTGAATCCACCTAGGCTAGGTGAAATGATCTATGTTGATGAGGTTACTAAGGATTCCATCCAAAGATGTGAGAAAGCATCCCTTGGGTTTCCCTGCAATTTTTTCTTGCAAAAAAGAGTTTTATATTCTTCATACAAATTAAGCCACCATAGTATTTCATAAATGATTTTCCTTACTGTTGTATCAGTTTTGTAATGTCCATCTAACACCCTATCAAGTTCTTCTTCAATTATGTACCATATTTCATGTTCAAGGACGCATCTCATTGAGATATGTTTTCATCACAATTTGTACAAGCGTCCGTCAGTCAAAGTGTAGTAAACAAATTTCATAACAACACATATTTCTTATGTTATTGCATATCCATGGATACTTAGCTAACATGAAGAAGATAATCTACTATATATTCTAGGAAGTATTTTACTTTGAATATATGTGCATCTGTAATGTCCTCATATATACCATTGGTTCTTCTCTTGAGTCGACTCTCAACAAGCAGTCAAGCTTGATGTGAGACTTACATTTCTTTTCTACATTTTGAAAGTTGAATTCTTGGAAGAGTAAGAGTCATATGTAAATGTGATCATGATGCACTAGATTGTTCACAATATACATTAGTGTAAATTGATCAGTATAGATAATAAAAGAGTTTCATGACAAGTTTAATTTTAGAATTGATATAGAGAGAATGCCATTCCAAGGCCTTCTCTCTCTATCATCAAATAGTTCATTTCTAACTTATTAAATTTTTTATTTACATAATAATTTGGATGGTCAATATTTCCCTCCCCGATTTGAGGTAAGATGGAATAAACAACAATATTTGTGGCATCAACTTGCACACTATACTACATGTTCCAATCGTGAATTCTTGGAGTAAGAGCTTTGACTAGTTTCATCTTCAACAAATCAAAATATTCTTGGGATCATTTGAAAATAAAAACTCAACATCCTTTTAGTGAAGTTCATCCATAAATGGATTGATATCATAATAACACCTTACAAACTTTTTGAGGTGTCTTTTGTTCTCTACAATATCCAAACAAGCGTTTGGTTTGTTGGTGTGATCTTGATCTTGGCCATGTCATATTTCAAGCCATCATTTCACCTAGCATGACCAAATAGGATGTTTCTTGAAGTTGTATATAGACACTTCTTGGATTTCAATGATACACATAATCGCAATATCTACGTTGAGCTTCCTTGAAAAAATATGGGCCATTCATTTAATTATAGATGAAAACAAATTGCAATGTCCATCAATTTTTTAAAATTGAATTTAAATGTCTTTAAAATTACTTTCGGTTATGTTTAATTGGTAAGTTGCTTCATTGTAGTTAATTTATACTTGACTCTCATCAGAGAGGCCCCATTCAAGTCCATGCAAGGGAAAGTTTTGCAAATGATTTTACATTAATCGAAAAATGTTTTGTTTTCAAAGCTTTTACACCAAGGCAAACACTTTTTGTAGCACTTTTACAATAATCAACAACTCTTTATTTTTTAAGCTTTTACAGTAAGGGGGCACTTTTTATTTGCCTTATTGTAGTAAATAGTTGGATAATGACAACGTTTTTGCATTGCTAAGGGGACGTTTAGTGTTCGTGTTCTCCAAAATTCCTATTAGAGGGAAATGAATGATCATATTCATTGTTCAATTCATCTTTTTTTTCTTGTAAATATGTTGTATTCTTGTAAATATGTTTCTTTTTGAAGGTTAATTTGATCTTTTCCATGTTAAGTGTGTGATTACATTTCATCTCCACAAACAGATTGTGGGAATCCTCATCTTGAGATTTAAAGTGGTTATTGGGGAATTCTATGCGATTGATGACTTTGAAGGGGTTTTTGAAGGGGTTTTATCTCTCGTAGCCCAAGGGTTTCATCTTCCCCTTTGACACTTTTTTCTCTTGGTTATGCAGAGTCATGGACCATGTATGATTTTATAATGTTCAAGGCCTTTGTGCATGGAAAGTGTACAAGTACACTATGACAAGTGGACAAGGCCTTACTATATTGTATTTTACAATTATTCCATCCATGGAAAATATCCCTAGGACATGCAGGGACGATGGTGCGAGCCTTGAACATTGTATGCGAGTTCATATCTCTACGATTGGATGCAATTGGTCCGATACATGCAAAGTATGTAGAGATATGAACTCGCCTCAAATTACATACAACTAATAAACAATGATAAAAATAAGGGAGAGACTATCTATATTGATGGAAGGCCTAAATATTTCGACAATATCGTAGGGTTTATAAATAACGCACGACCCAGGAAAACATACAATCAACTGAATTTCATATATGAGGGACACAAACAGAATCAGGTAGTCCTTTGCACAATAAAAAAGATAGCTCCCATTGAAGAGTTATTAGTGGGTTACCATTTAAATCAAATAGAAACATCAACTAATAGTGTGTGGGTACTTATGAAACACCTCTTTAAGAAACCTCTACTTATTGCATTATACATATATTTTTATTTTTAACAATGTTTTAAATATTTCACGGTCCCAATTTTATAAAAATGTGGGAGGTTGATCGTTGAGGTTGATTTTATTTGGGTGGCAATCAATTTTTTTGTTATTGTTATTTTTTTTTTAAATATTTGGGGGTTCTAATTATATTATAATGTGGGAGGATGAATGTGGAAAAGGGCCAGCTGCAGAACATGTAAATGATTATCAAATTCGACTTTCATTTTACATGAATTTTATTATTTGTTTATATAATTTTATTTGTGTGGCGATCAATTATTTCATTTGTTTATATAACTGAAATAACATTGTTTTTCATGTTGAAATTATATGTAGTCGACAGGCCATGTTGATCATGATTCTGCCGATGAGAAGGGGTTGTATTCATCCCATGATCCGATCATATTAATAAAAATAAAGATCATTAAAGTGAACAAGGAACTTGATATCTTGTTAGACCATCCAAATCAAACTCCTGACGTCCTAGAAAGGATCAATCTCCTTATGTAATAAGTTAACACATATAAGGTAATAACCATAATTTAAAGTGTTTTTTTTTAATGTACTCATATGTTCAATTATGAAAGTTTGTTTTTTAACTTTTACATTATCTCACGAAAAAATATTTTCTTTTTTATAAAGAGATTTTTGGAGCATGTTCAACCTGATGTTGGTAGTAGTGGTGTTGAAGAGTCACCACAGATTTTTGACCTGAGATGTCATACAGCTGCTAGAGTACTATTTACCTCTCCATATTCCACACCTATTTTAGATAGGAGCCATGACACACACCACCAAGCATCCACACAACGATCATGATATAGAGGTGGTGATAGAGACGAGGCTGATGATGTGGTTGACATGGTTGCATTTCCTAGAGCTAGATGTGTGACTAGCACGGGAACCCTTCCATACACATTTTTGGTTGACGATAACGGACTTCCATTAAAATAAATAAGAATCCCATGTACTTTTCCATATTTTAACTATTCATGTTGTCCATCGCATACACAAATAATCTATATTATTATTTTTAAAATAATGATCATATCTTTTTGTGTGTAGGAAACAACCATTTTTATAGGAGCCTGGAGAGAAAGGCCTTGTTGATTTTTGGGGCAACCTTACGTGTGAGGTGGAATTGCCAGAATTCCAACCTCAGAAAAGAACTTATGGATTATCTCGAAGGCCTCTTTGGAGTAGACACGTTCAATAAAAAAATGGTCACCTCTGCAGTAGGAGAATATTTAAAATATACAGGAGATGTTTATAGATGAAGCTTGGAAGGAAACCTTAGGTATGATCATCCTCCCTTGATTCCAAAGAGGGAGTGGAAGGAGATCATTGATGATTCAAAAGAAAACATATTGAAAAAATCAGAAGAAAAAATAACTGGTACCCTGAGATAAGTTACAATATTTTGATTTCAATACCTTTAATTTTCTTTAGATCTAAATAAAAGTGTGGTATATAACATACTTGAAAATTTTGATGACAGGTTTCCTAACACTTCAAAGGAAACCTAAGCAAGGATTTCCAAACATGGCCAACACAAGCTAGGCCAGGGTGCTTACTCGAGGTTATAGTCACAAATTGTAAGTACCCAAACATATTAAGAATATTATTTGTATTGCCTTACAACTTTTAGTTTATTGCAACCAAAAACATTAAAAAAATATTATCTTATGAAGTGAAGGAGATGACCTCGGAACTGAAACCATGGAGGAAGACCTCCAAATTGGTTACAAGTATAGTTATAAATCCGTGGTTGATCGTAGGAAAAGAATGGGGAAGACCCCAAGATCCAGTTTGCAGGATAAGGTAAATTAAAATCATTCTACATTAACCTTTCATTACTTATAAAATACATAAATGTTTGATATCGCTGATAACTTTAATGTATTACTTTTTTTTAATCAAGGAAGAAACACTATCAATGAAACCATTAGCACTGGACAACAAAGAGTTGATAGTGCAACATGGACAGAAGATCATGGTGCTCCCCATAAGCCCCATCCCAGTGGGGTGTAGCCCCAATATGTTCCTATGAGTGATTCCCATGACGGTAAAATGGTTGTATATTAATCATATACTTAATAATTTTGTACTTCTAAGTTTTATTACTTATACATTTACGGTTTTGTCCTTATAGATTTTGTCATTTCAATTGCAGAGAATGTCGTAGTTGAGCCTCCTCGACCTGAAGATGATCAGGAGAATAGGGAAGCCATTCCAACGGTTCCGACTAGTGGACCAACATGTTAATAATTACATTGCAGAGGTTTTTTTTT
>ML788376.1:61187-71790 GCA_009831015.1 Picea engelmannii
GAATAAATATCAAAAGGAGAATTTTCTACAAATCAAAGCATTATCATATCCTTAAGTGTAAGTTTAGGTCTCTATGGTGCACAAGTATTTCCTTACCAGCATGTCCAGCACCAAGAATTCATTTTGATGTTTTGAGAAAAGTATTATTGCCAATTTTTGGTGGTATTGGTTTTATATTATGTTGTCTACTTTTGTGATTCCTCTCAAGAGGGAATTTCCATCTACACAACTTTGATTTCCCATGTGTTGTTTCCCATAAATTAGAGAATGAAAGTATATCATATCAAGAGATTTATAGAGCAACTAATGGATTTATTGAGGCCAATTTGCTGGGGAAGGAGATTTTTGGATCAATGTACGAAGGAATTTTGAATGCTGACATGCTTGTTTCTATGAAGGTTTTCCATTTGTAAAATGAACATGTTGTGAAGAGTTTTAAAGCAGAGTGTAATTCCTTGCAAAAGGTTTGACATCAAAATCTTATGAGAATCATAACCTCATGTTCCAACCTCCATTTCAGAGCTTTGGTGTTCACTTTTATGTGTAATGGAATCTTAGAGAAGCATTTGTATCCTACTAAATATGACAACAATGATGTTTGTGATTTGGGAATGAAAACATGATTAGATATTTCCATTGATGTGTCCCATGTCATGGAATATCTTCATCATGATTCTTCGATGCAAGTAGTGCATTGTGATATAAAACCAAGCAATGTGTTGCTGGATAAAACATGTTTGGCCATGTAACAAATTTTGGGATTGAAAATTTAATTGGTGAAACTTCCTGTGACTCACTTACTTCAACAGTTTCTTTGAAAGGATTGATGGGTTACATTGCATCGGGTATAGATTTATAGTAACATTATTTTGATTTTTTATTTTATCCGCATAAATTTTATATGTATTTGTTGAATATGTTTTGATCAAAGTTTCCTTGAATGCAGAGTATGGATTGAGTGATAGGGTTTCCACTGAAGGGGATGTTTATAGTTATGGCATTCTATTATTGGAAATGCTTACTAGAAAAAGGCCAACTAGTGACATGTTTGCAAGAGATTTGAACTTTCATAAGTGGGTGAACTTAAAATTTACAAATAAAGTGAAAGAGGTAATTAACAATAATCACTTGAGTGAGATGGATGGATATGAAATTGAAAAAAATAATATATATAAATTTCTACTTTCTTTCCTACGTGTCAATTTTCTTTGTTCAAAAGATTCACCTGAATAATTTCCAACCATGAGAGATGTGTCAAATGTGTTGGAGACTCTTAGAGAGGATTTGGTGGAAGATGGAGTTTCTTCAAGGAGATTAAGACAAAGCATATTTTATATGCTTGTCAATAGTAAATGAAATACAGTAGGGAATAGTGCAATGGCATAAGAGATCAAAGTTCTACATTTTAGTTTCTAAAGATTTATATTCTTCCATCTACAAATATTTATATTATTTTAATATTTGAAGAAAATTGATGTTAATATAATACTTGAGAAATAGTTTTCAACATGAAAACTAGATGTTTTTGTAAATCCATATTTTAATGGCATCACAAAACTAGATGTTGTGGTAAATCCATATTTTAAAGGCATCTCAGAACTAGATATCTTAATTTGTTTCAAATTTTCATCCATTAATCAAAGAACTCATGAAAGGGTTGTATGGATTTATCTCATGAAATCCATTCTCTTTTATTCTTAAGCATCTCCCAAATTGGAGAGAGCATCCTATGAAAATATCTTTCTTTCAAGCATGTTTACTTCCTAAGATTTCACATATTCCATTTAGTAGAAACTTTGTAGTTGTCCTCACAATAAATTCTTGTATTTATCATCACATGGAATTGAAGGAAAAAATTATATTTCTTTTCAATGAAATGCACATTGCATTCAAACGCTTAATGATTTTATGTCAATATGTCAGGATTTTTGGAAATTCTTTTCCACTTTAATTTCCCTACACGTTCACTGAGGTTTGCATGCATTTGTGTTTGTAACTTTTCATATCTTTTATGACTGAAGCATATCGTAACCATGAAAAATAAAAATAGTATAGATACAGAATGAAAAAAATTGAATCCACAACATACAATTTCATAGTATTCTCTTACTGTATTGCATAGGGTTCACTCCATAGTTATGATTTCCACTTAATCTGGCTATCTTTTAACATTTAAGGTTCCAGGACTTACTGAAAATGGATTATTCCACTTATCTTTTGTATGTTTCAACAAAGACCTTCCCAAAGGTTCCAACTTATTTTCAAATCCCTACAAATTGTAGTAGTCCATTTCCTCAAGATTTTATAATTGGGTTTGCTTCTTCAAATTATATGAATATATTAAAGAAGAGTTTGACGTTTCCCTTTTATATATTTATGATTCTGATTCTTAACTAGGATGGATTACAAGGTAAACAAGTCCTCTCACTATGAAACCCTTGTTTCCATGCCTATTCCTAGGGACGTTTTTAGCTAGAAAGGTAAAACTAGATTCTGGAAATGTGCATATCATTTACTAATGTTGTATATCATAACTTTTTCCATATGTCAGATTGAATTTTTCATCTTATTTTTCATTGTAAATTTTTTACTACAGTTGGAAAATTGAAAGAAATGAAGTAAAGTGACATAATGTAGTTCCTTGTTCTCTATTTTTCATTGTAAATTTGTTATTGCAGTTGAAAAATTAAAAGAGATGAAGTAAAGTGACATAATGTAGTTCCTTGTTCTCTATTTTTCTTTTTTCTCTACTTTTGTCCATCCAAGTGTCTCTGTGACTTTTTATTGCCGATTTTGTGAAACATTTGTTTTCTACTAAAACATTGCTAGGAGTTTTTATAGGTTATATATTGTAGAAACCTTGAAATTATTAAATCTTCAAAAAGTACTCACAAATATTCTTTTATCTTTCTAGGACTAGTTTTTTCCCAGAACCTATTTCTGGTTTCATTTTTTACTTTCAAATTCTTTCTTGTTCATTCTACTATATTTTTTGAGAGTAGACTCCTCTTGAATATGAAAGTTTCAACTTATTTCTTGTTCATTCTACTATATGTTTTGAGAGCAGACTACTTTTGAATATGGAAGTTTGTTTTGTGTTGTTTTGTTTACTGCATAGAGCTTGGGATGTTTGTGATTCAATTTCAATAATCATTATCAAGGGAATGTTTAGAATTCATTTAGAAAAACTACTCACACATGTCCAAATTCAAGGAGTGTCTTATAATTTTGTTGTCTTAGTGATAACATAGATGATCTCTCAATTTTGTTTGAAGATCAAATAGTAAACAATGGTTTAGATGTAAGCATTACTTATAGCCATTCAATTCCATTGTTTGTGATTGTTTTGCATAAATAGAAACATTGAACATACATCAACATGAGTTCTTAAAATTGCCTCATTTCCAAGGAGTTACAATGATATTTTACACACACAAGACATTGTTTTATGCTCTAATTTGTACTGCAAGATAACCATAGTAGGCTACAATAATCATAGTCTTTTAAGTACAAAATTTAGAATGACATGAAAATACCATACAAATAAAGGTGAGATATATCCACTAGTATAACTACATGCACACATGAATACAACCAACATCACAAAAATCAGCGAGGCTGGAGAGTTAGAGTTTGGCTTGGACTAAAAAAAAACTTGGGAGAGACTTGGAAGAAATTACTGGGAATCTATGTAGAATGATTTTTTGTTTTTGTTTGAGTTATATAAAGGGGGTATGATCCATAAAACAATCAGATATTGATTGAGTATTATTGGAGGACCTTCACTAAAGAAATGGTTATCTTTGAAGTGTTTTCTAAGTACATGTGTGCACATGATAATTGCAGTTTTGATGTGTGCTAGGAGTGGTGGGTCAAGTCATGTTGTGTTCACGCACAAACCCAACAATATGAGTGAGGTGCACTTGTTTAGATACCCATGCAAACTAGATTTAGGCATGGGCATGAGTAGTGTGCATATAATTGGGAATAGTCATGTGTACCCGAATGTTGATGCACACACTTGTATTAGTGCAGGGTCACCAATGTAGATATAAAACTCATCAAGAATACTACAAGAAATATCAACCATCATAATTGGTTGTCGAGTCCTCTATCTCTTCATCTTCCTGATGTGTAAATATTAAACTATTATGATTAATCAAGATATGAACAGATGGGATGAAACTTTCCATGGCTCTTCATATTCCCTTGGCAAAAAATATTGTTTATACAACTCCCTACGAATGAATGGCAGTTAGTATTGGTGATGACTTCTTGTTGTTTTTGTTTTTCTGAATAACTTTATAACTTTTTTTCCATAATAAAGTGCTTGCGTCAAGAGAAGAAAGATATTCATATGGAATATTTTCAAAGAATGACCATACCAACATCCACACACCTCATTCTTGCATTAATATTTAATATATATATTTTAAAATAGATATATTTTGTCTCTCTTGCGATGACGCGGATCGTCGATAGCATGAATAGTTTGTCGCAACTATCAACTGTTTGTCGCTCTTGCGAATAAATGTTCATCGTAAAAACTAGGATAGGTCGTTTCTCTTGCGACAAAGAGGATTGTCGATTGTATGAATAGGTCATCACAACTATCGAAAGTTCATCACTCTTGCGATGAAGTGTTCATCGTAAAAACTAGGATAGGTCATTTCTCTTGTGACAAAGAGGTCCGTTGATAGTTCATTGCAAGAACTACTTGATTTTTTGCAAGTACGAAAAACTATCATTTCCATTGACTATACCTTATTCTTGAATATTTCATCACATGAACTACTCCGATCATCTCTTTTGCGATGATCATCCTCAATTGTCATTCATGTGATGATCATCCTCGGTTGTTGTTCTTGTGATGATCATCCTCAGTTGTTTTTCTTGTGATGATCATCCTTGGTTTTCATTCTTGAAGCAAACCATTGGGTGTTTCTCATGTGACGAGAACCGTAAGTCGTCTCTATTGTGATGAACTACATAGGTTGTCTCTCTTGTGACGACCTACGTAAGTCATCTCCCTTGCGATGACCTACATAGGTCATCTCTCTTGCGACAACCTCTGTAGGTCATCTCTCTTGCGAGGACCACCTTGGTTCATCTCTCTTGTGATGTTATCCCAGGTTCATCGCACTTTCCATGACATTTGAAGTGAACTTTGAGAGGCCCAATATTCATTGCAATATCCACAATATAACATCGTAAGAGTGTCAAAATGGCCATCACAAAATGACCTAAAATTACCAGTGTCAGTTGCATAGAAAGAAATAGGAAAAAGAAAAACCAGAATACACAGTGCTTGATGAGATCACTGAAAAATAAATTCCAAAGGTACCAGAAAATTAAAATGTACAACAACAAGAGCAACCCGTACCTCAAACTCCTATAAGTGTTCTTAGAATATCTACCAGGTTAAGTAGACCCCCTGAACGATACTCTCCTTCATTGTATTATTTATTATTGGTTGATTCTGGTGAACCAGAATATTATGAAGAGGCAATGCAGGTAGACACTAAAAAGAAGTGAGAGAAAGGAATGAAAGAGGAAATTGATTCCTTGGTAAATAACTAGACATGGGACTTGGTTTAGTTTCCTGTAGGAAAAAGAGAATTGCAGAATAAATGGGTTTACAGTTTGAAGGAAGAAGATGGAGGAAAAAGTGGTACAAGGCTAGACATGTTGTAAATGGTTTTGTAAAAAATAAAGGTATATATTTTGATGAAATATTTTCTCTTGTTGTTAAAATGAATTCAATTACGACTATTTTAAGTCTTGAGGCAGTAGAAGATTTTCATCTTGAACAGTTAGATGTAAAACCAACTTTTCTCCATGGGGATTTGGATGAAGAGATTTGTATACAGTAGCCACAGGGGTATGGGGTCAAATGAAAGGATAATTTGGTATGCAGGTTGAAGAAGAGCTTGTATGACCTAAAGCAAGCTCCAAGGTAGTGGTATTTGAACTTTGACAATTTTATGACAAAATAAGGTTATAGTAGAAGTCATTTTGGTCACTGTGTTTATTTTAAAAGGCTAGAAAATGGAAGCTATATTATATTGCTATTGTATGTATATGGCATGATTGTTGTAGGGTCTAATATGAATTATATACATGTGCTAAAGAATAAATTATCTAATTCATTTGCGATGAAGGATTTGGGTGTTGCAAATAAAATCCTTATTATGAGAATAACAAGAGACAAGAAAAATCACAAATTGACATTGTCTCAGGGTGAGTACATAGAGAAGGCGTTGGAGAGTTTTAGAATGAAGAATGAAAAACCAGTTAGTACACCTTTGTCTATCCATTTCAAATTAACTAAGGAAATGTTTCCCAAGACACGGGAGGAGACAAAATACATGTCTAAGGTCCCTTATTCATCAAAAATTGGTAGTTTGATGTATGTGATGGTTTGCACAAGACCAGATATTGCACATGCAGTGGGCGTTGCGAGCAGATATATGAACAATATAGGTAAAGAACATTGGGAGACAATAAAGTGGTTTCTTAGGTATTTGAGAGGTACTGCTACTCATGCATTATGTTTTCTAGGTTCAAACATTGTTCTACATGGATATGTTGATTAATATATGGCAGGTGATAAAGATAGTAGGAGGAGCATCACAGGGTATGTTTTTACTATAGGTGGAACAACGATAAGTTGGATTTAGAAACTATAAAATTTTGTTGCACTTTCAACAATATAAGAAGAGTATGTTGTTGCTATAAAGGTTAGTAAATAAATGATTTGGTTACAGGGGTTTATGGAGGAATTGGGAAAGAAGAAGGAGAATAACAGGTTGTATTGTGACCGTGAGAGTGTTGTTCATATTTCAAAGAACTCATCCTCCCATTCAAATACTAAGAATATACAACTTAGGTACCATTTAATATGATTTGTCTTGGAAGATTGAAATTTGAAGTTGGAAAAGATACATACTAGCCATAATCTTGTAAACATGTTAACAAAGGTATTAACCAGGGAGAAACTGAGTTCTTGCTTAGTTTCAATTGGTCTTCAAGCATGAAGGTGAATATGAGAAATTTTCCAGGTCCAAGGTGGAGTATAATCCAACAGGTACAACATAAGTGGAGTTGTTGTGATTAGTCTCCAAGTGGGAGATTGTTGGTTGTGGAGCCTGATTATCTTCCTGATGCATAGGTTTGTTTTAGTCGTGCTTGGACCACATTCCCTAACAGGGGGTCTGGGGGGGATTTCCCCTAAAAAATTATCGCCAGGGGGTCTATGGGGGTGGAGACAATTTTTGTAGCCCCCTCCTGGTGAGGGATTCAGGGTAAGTGCTACCAAAGCGAAATATTGGGAAACATTTCCTTGTAAAATATTGTAATTTTGTAGTTAATCTAGAGCGTTCATTATAAGGTCGTAGATCTAATGGTAGAAGTTATGTTAGGGATTTTTCCCATAGAAGGAAACCCTCTTTTATGAGGGAATTGTATTGGGGCTGGGTAGTATTGCGAATATTGTATTCTAAGAGAGGAGTTTGTGAGAGAAAGAAGAGGAAGTTACAACATGGATGTTGTAGGTTGTATCCCTTCATTTAGCTAGATAATAAAAAAGGAAGGACATGGTGATTTCTCTGGTGGACTTGGCCCACATTGGGTGAACCACGCATATATGTGTCTATTTTGTTGTGTGTCATCTTTTTTTTATTTCCACATTTGTTTTATTTTATTGCTTCACGATCCTGGTTTTTCTAACATCTCAACAGAGGCCCAATCATGAAGGCCTAGGATTCAGTGGACAAGGAACCAACACAAGTGTAGCTCAATCCATTTTTTTCAAGGAAAGAAAAATTGGAAAATAATCCATGTATATAAATACACTCAAATATGATTTTAGAAGTTTGGAAGATGGGAACAAAGAGATAATTATGCCATCCATATTTTCACCAAATATTAGGGGACCAAGAAACCAATCTAGCAAGAATCATCACAAACTAAAGAGGTAGGGCATAGTTTGCTTCTATTGAAAGAAAATGGGTCATAATTCTTTCTATTTTTGGAACTCTAGAAGTCCAAGCATCCCATAAAATAACTATTTCCCATACTACAGATGATTATACATTGGGAATCCAAATGTTGGAGGCTTCACCTAAAACGCCATCCTAAGAATCGAATAATCAAGAAGAAATATTAGAGAGTCAAGGTCACGGGTAAAGAGGAGATACTTTCACTTGCAACCCAAGGAGAAATGGTTTTCCAATGACCTATTTTAGCAACAAATTCCATTTATGTCCATGAGATGGAAAACAAGGCTATGTGAAAGGTATTCCCTTCTTAGCTCTTATCCTCCATCCTACAATGAAGGAACCCTTTCTTGGACATTTGTCGGAGTCTACTTGATGAAAGGAGAAGGAACATATTGAAGGTATTTGAAAATGTTTGGGACAAAAGTACTACAAATGGAGAGGCATGATGCAATTCGATCCTCATCCAAAATAGTTTGTAAATTTATAATAAGAAAGTAATGTTTTTTTTTATTTCATTTTTTTTTTTTTGGAAACATTGGAAGGTGAAATGAACCATGTGATGGTTGTCCTTCCAAAGGAATCCCATTAGAATAATTAATTTTATAGTGAATGGGTAAGTTTAGATAAATGGAGAAGACAATAGAAGAAATGAGAGCTCGAAGAGCACAACTTCCTTGAAGATCAATGAATGAAATAGTTAAAGAGCCTATCCAAAATGAGTAAAGGTTCCTTTGATCCATGACTATCTGCATTTTGTTTTTGTTCATGAGTAACAATACACATCCATATACATCTCACCCCTCTATATTTATCTCATGAGCTTAATGAAATTCCCATTAAATGTTGGTTTTCCAATGTAAAATCTATGTGTTAATGGTGAGTTTTATCATTGTGTTAATGGTTTTACGACTATGTTAATGGTTGTTTCTTGAATGTTTTCTCTAGTTTTTGAAATTAAATTCCACAACATAGCTTAGCTTCCTTTGAGTAGAATGTTTCATATCTAGGCTGATTTTTCTCTTCTTGGCATCTTTCCTTTGCACAAAACATTGGTCAACTCACAAGTTTTCTTCACTATTGGGAATTTTTTCCTTTTCCCATAGGTTTTTCACATACCAAAATCAATGTTATAATGTTTCCTGAGCATTTTTATTGACTGGTAAATGACTAAATCCATCCATAGAACATTTCATTCATTCCTGGACCCTGGTCAACTTTAATTCACCTCCTGGGAATTTTTCTTCATTGTTGGATGACTAAATATATCCTTAATTCATCCCCTATGCATTTTTCCTCACACTAGTATATATGACCAAATTTGCGATGGTTGTTCATTGATATTGACACACTTATCCATCGCAATTTCCACGAACGCCGAGTTTTTTTTCGTCGTAATAATTGCATCGCTATATCCACGATCCAGGTGTGCATGGAAACATCGACAAACTTAGCTAGCCACATGTCAACAACTTCAATATTGGTTAACCTTCTTCATCGTTGCAATTACGATGTAATTTCATTGCAATACCAACGAAGAAATGTGCCAAGCCAATAACTTGCGATGTAGCTGCTGAATGTGCGATAAAATTTCATCGCAACTTGCGACAAAATTTCATGGTAATATCGACGAGTGCTCTTTCTCAAAACCATATTTATGACGGACTTGCTGTATATGCAACGAAACTTCATGGAATAGTGCGACAAAAATTCGTCGCTATAGCAACGGTTATGGTAAAAAAATTCCTATGAAAGTTCGTCGATATTGCGACGATTACTGTAGGTTTTAATTTTTTTTTTACATGAAATATGGTATTACCATATTACATTTTAATATGGTATTACCATATTACATTTTAATATGGTATGCCATATTACAATGTAATATGGTACTGCCATATTACATTGTAATATGGCATTACTTTTACATTGTAATATTGTAATATATTGTAATATATATATCCCCTAGAAATAATCAAGGCGTTAACCAACCAAATATTGTAAGCATGTGGTATCATGAAGTTGGATTAGAAGTAAGGATACCAAGAATTGTAATGCATCAATATTAAATCTAATGAAAATTGAAATTTCATTTGGAATCAAAGAAAATTTCTTATGATACACAATGGTTGAACCTTTGATACAATGAAGGAGTTGGATAACATAACACTTGAAACTTTTGTTTCCTTGAGATCTTGAGAGATGATGAGGCTATGAATTTTCATGTTGAAAGTTTGTAATGAAGATAGTATCATGGAATCTTCGGGAGCTTATAGTCCTTGCCACAAATCCATGGTTTGGAGAACACATGAAATTGTTCCAAGTTAGATGTTTTATGTTTGCAAGAATTTAAAGTAGTTGGTTTAATTTTGTAAGTCACTTTTTGGCTAATATGGTCGATTGTTGTATTTTTACCTAACCATGCTGAAGGTAGAGAGGCAACCACCTTGATATCCTTGTATTTTTACCTAACCATTGGACATGGTATTGATCTAACATGTTTCTTGGTTTGGACGTCATTTCCTCTAAATGGACAAGACCTAGGACTAGTCAACATATATGCCTCAAATGATTCAAATGAGAGAGTGGGCATGTAGGATTGGTTG
>ML788376.1:85577-98118 GCA_009831015.1 Picea engelmannii
TAGTGTCATCGTTGGATGACTAAATCCATCCATAGAAAATTTTATTCACTACTGGTTGAATTAATTCTCCCCCTGGGATTTTTTCTCCACTGTTGGATGACTAAATCCGTCCATTAATAATTTTCTTCATTGTAGGTATTAGACAGAGAGATCACTGTGTAATGAGTATTGGGTCTGAACCTTCCCATAATTAACACTATTTTTAAACTTAGTTGGCATTGTTCTAGAAACCATAAACAACAAAAACCAAACAGTAAACAAGCTAAAGAACAAAAAAGAAAATTCATTTCATAGAAGCAATCATGTTGATGAAATGGATAGGCCACATTCCCACTGTTTACACATCATGAAAATAAAGTGATTTGTGGTCCAACATATTATTTTTGAAAATGACAAGAGGTTAAAAAATAATAATAATAGTCCTGGAATTAATGCTACAAGAGACAAAGAATTCCTACATGCATAGTGAGCTACTATAGGAAATTGTACAATTATGCATAAATCACTAGAGGAATGATAAGATGCTACATTAAAAATATTTTTCCAATGTAATCTATTGAATAAGAGTAATGAGGAAGTAACTACAACATTAATTGAAGAAACTACACTCTAAAATTCTATTGTGGGATTAATATTTCTACTATAGGAAACAATGTATTGATAAACTAATCATGCATAACCATAATTCGTGAACAAAAGAAATTTAAAGTGTTCAAACTAGAAAGAAGAAAATTACAAGGGTGAGGGTACACAATCCCACTAATTCCTCAAGGAAAGATGAAATGTAACTCCCTTGGTGATTCGACCTTCTTACGAGTTAGTTAGTCATGAAAATGTCCTCAAAATCATGAAATAAAGCACATATAATTAAATGCAAGACACTTAATCAAATAACTCAACTCAGTCATAATTTAATTGCATAAAACCATATTTTATAATTATCATGTTCAAAATAATGGGTTTATTAGGTACAAGAGAAGGTAAGCATATGTCTGATATAGGCCTCATAATACACAATGTGGATTCCCATCATCACCCCCCAACTTAATATCTTGCACACCCTTAATCTCTTGCACACCTTTGTGCAACAAAAATGATGAAAAATATGTTGTTTCAGCTAACTCTTGTGCCTCTACTATTGTTCCTTACATTTTTCCTAATGTCCCATGGAACATAGCTAGTGATAGCCCTACGTCGATTATAACCAATATTATTTTCAATTTCAATAAAGTTTTCCATCTCTGTCTCCTTATCTAAAGCTACTGGTGGTGAAGGATACAATATAAGGAGTGTGTTGAAACAAAACTAAATCCACTTCACATTTTAATATTCTCATAGAATATTTGAAAAGTGAGGCCTTAAACAAACATATTGTATACTTTTAGGTGAATGGGGTTCTCTTATTTGAATACCATGTCGCAATGAATACCACCTTATTTGGCGAATGCCACCTTCTTTTGTAAGATTGAGCTACCTCCTCCCCTAAGAGCCTTATGGTATATCCAAAATGAGCAATGGATTTCCTTTATTTTCCCTCCAATATGGGAGCCACATCCTCATATAAGGTGATACACTCACAGATATTTATTATTTCCTCTATTTTGGGTGCTTTATCCCTAACCAAGAGAGGGCTATGTAACTCCTCTTCTCTATAGTTTTTTAGTTCATCTACTCCCAATTACTCATGATGTATCCAAAATGATATTGCAATGAGATGGACATGTCCTACATATGGGTTTGGGTTCCATTTGTAAGGATGTGGGAGGTTAAGGTTGTGCATATAGAATTCACACAATATATACCTCATTTTTTCATTACTATATTGACATATATATACAAACCCCTTTGGGGTCTATATTTTAAATTCATCTTGTTGTTCTAAGCTCTACACCTAAAGTTTGTACCACTTCTCTTTTAGGAAATGGCAATAAAAGTTTGATGGTTCACTATAACTTAACATATCCTCTACTATATGGGACATTTTGGTGATGGATACCTTCATTATTTATGACTTATCAATTTGGGTATCCAATTTCTTATTTGTTCTTGCCAACTCTTCCTTCAAAGTTTTTTTTTTTATTTCTAGTTGTTTGTTACTATCAACTCCTTGCATTTTCATAATTTAGATTTTTCTTGTAGGTGGTGGAGTTGTTGATATACATTTATTGTGATACCTTCCATATTCTTCCCCTTTCTCATATTATGTTTCACTATATATTTATATTTTATGGCCTCAACCCTAGATACTTCCAACTCTCTTAAGGTGAGATGTAAGGTTGTTTATATATTTCTTGTTTTATTTTCCTGTGTAGGTTCCCCTAATGGGCTACTTTTAGGATTAAATGAGTCCTCTACACTTAATATAGAAGAAGATATGGGTGTGATTAGCCTAGGATTTTCTTGAGGTCTAGTCCTAACTCTCCTATAGAATTTCCCAATCTCCCTTTAAACTGCGGATTTATCCTTAATTTTTAGTGGGTTTCTTGGTGGTGTCCTTAAATTAATGGGGATGGAAACCACCTCCTTGTCTATAGATTCTACATTAATGTTATTCTAAGACTAATTTTACTTGGAGGTCTTTGGTTTTCTTTCTTTGTTCCTTCTCCTAACATCCCTCTCAAGACTTGTATCTTGAGCAAGATGTTGATATTATAGAAAATTATGTATGTCCATATCTACAAAGACTTCCCATGATACATTGACAATTTTCCTTTCTAAAGTATCATAGAATATGATATTAATCATGCCATGATGTGATAGGGCCTCATCCTTAGCTCTTTTCCCTTTTGTTCTCATCTCTTTGAGGGATTGTAGGAGGAAATATAGGACACTTAAATGTTCCTTGGGGTTTTGGTGAAACACGTGTCTCAGTTGGTGCAGAAATATGAAGCGGTATGCATACACTACACTTAGTATCCCTTCACAAGTGATATACTTAAGAAAATGATATTCCACTTCAAGCCAAGGTTTTGGTAGGATTTCCTTTTTTAGTCCATTATTATCTTCTAGAAGATCCTCGTAGATAAGAAATAATATTTTCTTGGAATCTATGGCCTCATGTCTCTCCTCTTTATCCTAATTAGGAAAACTCATAGGTAACCCTGAAACTATACTAATTCATAATTCATTGGCATTTAGCTCCAAACCTATAACTGATATGACATAATATTATTTCTTCACACTCTAAAAATTAAGGGTAGACTCCATAGCTATCTCATCATCATATCATTTGAGTCTGCTAAAATAGTAAATACGCCAGCTGGTTGGAGTCTTAAAATATATTCACCACCTCAAGGATATTGTAAACCCTCAAGGTATCTATTGTCTCTCTCTTATTAAATATTTCTCCCGTGGTTCAATTATGCAACTCAAATCCTAAACTATGATTTGTATTTTATGGGTTTTCTGCAATTGAGAAGAGAAGTATAGGAAAATTGAGGGGTTTCTACAAGTGAATTTGGAAAAGTTATTTGAGATGTCCTTTTGTGGAAAATAATACCACCAAAATCATATAGGTGGAGAAAAAAATTAGGTTGAGCTAAGGAATGATTCAACTCTTATTTGGGGTCAAGAGTTTTGAGAAATTTGAAGAAAGAGAAACCTACCTTAAGCTTAGAAATTCACTATCATAAGGTTTCTAGATTATTAGAATGAGAGAAAATGAATAACATAGTCATGGAGTAGAGGTGGTGAGGTAGGAATTGGGAATGGAATATTTTACAAGAGTGGTATCCTATAGAAAGTATAGTCTATAGTCTCATTCTTTTGTTTGAGAATTTCTAAGCATAGAGAAACACTATGGGATTTATAGAATCCACAATCTTATAGCAAACCAAAAATGATCAAGATTGAATATAAACCTTCAAGGTTTATAGGTACTTGGTTACCAACCTTTATATAGTCATAGGTGATAATTTTGTTTATATGTTGAGACCTAAATTGTTAGCATCCCTCTTTATCCAACATTAAAAGACCAATCCCTATATCTCTCCCTTGGTTACTCTACACTTTTGAGAATTGAAAATAGTTGTAGCTTCACATGCATGGGAGATCGTGAAATTATAGAGTGATTTCTAGGGGTGACACTCTTTTAACCCTTAGTTCAAAATAAACACAGATGAGGATGCCACATATTCATGATTTCCACATTTTTCGCTCATGTTCCCCAATAACCCTATTTTTTCTTTTTTTTGAATGTCATTATCACATGGCACCAACTTTATCTCTTGTACGACTTGTTTCAACAAATAAATGATTCTTTTCACCTTGTCTTTGTGACTAAAGTGAACCTCTCTGTTACAACCTTAATTTCCACCCTAGGGACTCATGGAGGACCTAATGATGCTTCATGTTGAGACACACTCTTCTGCCATGGAGTTTCACTGGTTTTGAGGGTGGTCTCACTTGAACTATTTGAAAAAGTGTGACCAGTTTCTACCCAAATGATATGTATCATGTGATCGGTCACCAGTTTCACTATTGCTATCTCGTGACTGCCTTTGTAACCTTGAAGATTTGGTGATTCATGAGAAGAATAGTATTGGATGATTTGTTTATCTCATGATAAGATCTTGGGAACTCTCAATCCAGTTGATTTCACTAAGTTTTAGATATCTAAGAGTCTCTCCTAGCCTCTGTTACGAGGAAAATCAATCTATGGCATGGGGTAAACCACAACAGATGGAATGACTACATAAATCAACTCTAATATCAAGTATTCTATATAAAAGAAAGTGCTAACAAGAAAAGATAAAGAGCCTACCTCATCTAGACGTTTGATGAAGACCATTGTTGAGCACTCAACTCAAGGATTTATACCTGTAACTTATCCTCAACAACCAATATACACAAGCATATGGTGATAATATATATTGTTATCACATATAATATCATAATCCATAACAAATATGTCCATGGAATAACAATTCAAATATTTGCAAGATATCAATTGGACAAGAAAAGAGTATTTATATTGAAATATGATCAACAAAAGTGTATGAATGACAAACTTCTATGTTGGAATGTCTTGGAACCGAGAAACTAAGTCCCTTCTAGCTGGGCCTCCACCACTTCAATCCTTCACCAAAGGAAAGATCACATAAGAGAGAAAGTGAGATTCTCCATCAAATAGGGAAGAGCTTGGGGGCTGAACAATGTGTTCAGACTTTAAAGGAAAAAGGGATGTAGACTCAATATGAAGTGAATAATTTCTCCAGAGTAACTTTGCTCTCAAAAGTTGAATTATTCTCCCTTTCCATAGTTTGGATATGGCCCATTTATAGCCTTCAAATGGAACTTAAGGGCCGAGTTATAACGTTTCCAGTATATGGAAGGTCAAGAATCATGGATCTCGTGAAATGACATGGAAACCCAACACAATTTTTAATATTTAGAACCAAACTCAATGTACACAGGTTGTAGTGGTGCAACCTATGTATATGCATGTTGTATAATTGATAGGGCATGTATATGTGGAAAAATATGTTTTTTATCTCCGGGAAGTGCAAAAGGGGACTTCAAGTCTTCATAGGGAAATGGAAAAGGCCTTTTGATTAAGTTGCATGGGGTGAGGTAAATCTTTCTATAACAGATGCCACCTAATGTGTGAAGTCATAAGGGTATCTATGATGGCCGAAATACATTATAATTTTTGGACACACCTACCATACTTAGAGGAGGGGGGGTGAATGAGTGTGGGGCTCTTTTTCAAAAAACTTCCCTCTTTACATAAAACTTCTTAGTTAACATTCAACATTTATTCATTACCCATTGCTGTCATTTATAACTAGTTAGATGTGAACATATATCAACAATATATCATCAACAAGTCATCACCATAAGGAACACAAAGAACACAAGATGTATGTACAATTTTTCTTTTTATTATGGACAACAATCTGGGGGTTTTTCAGCAACAACTGAATATAGTACAACTCTATAAGAGAACCATCTCTATAATGAAAGACTTAGCTTACATCCTTAGAATCAACTGAGATGAGGAAAAAATCCTCAACATATATCAATCTACAATAGGTACGCGACCTATCAGTAGTGCAGCCCGCGTGTGTACGCGCCTTGGCTCACTAGAGCCCGCGTATGCACGCGACCCGTGTATACAAAAACCTGCGTATACCTTCTGAGCTTATTAGGGTTTGTCCTTCAAGACCAACTTAGATCCTCTGCAACCAATATATCATTCTCTTATGTCTCTGACTGTCCAATCTGACCACCAACCAATCACAACATATCCAAAATTTCCAATAGTCTACTCATGTTCCACAATAAATCAATATGAATGTTATCTCAATCATGTACAAACAACTAGTATATCATAGAAATCATGTCACCACTAAATCACAAGAGTACTGCTCATTCCATCACCCAAATCAACCAAACTAAACCACATCATAGAATCCATACCAAGAATGCCCCAAGCATTCACATCACATCAAACAATAGTATCCATCAACACAATAATGTAACCATATCAGTGTCTCAGTGATAGATCCGAGCTCATAGAATGCAGATCTGGAACCTGCCTCATCATTCAAGAACTTGGCATCATCCATTGTATGCACCTTGTCTTCATACAACTCACGTATGTATGCGCCCTAGCCCATTACAACCCGCATACACCTCAGAAACTAGGGTTTCTGAAACTCTAAGACTTTTGTTGTCAATATCTTCAATATTGCCGAAACTTTGATGTATCCATGAGATCCTCCACTCGCTTTCTTCCTTAGAATAGATCTTCAATCATGCTCAAGAGATCCACACCAAATATTCTCTAACAAGAAGCTCTCCATCAACACAAAACATAATCTCACAAGAAGCTATCCATTAATCCACACAAAAAAATGATGTTCTACAAGAGACCATTGCTATCTTATTTATACTTTCATCCTCTAGGTCACTTGACCCATTTTTAGGTCACTTAACCCATTTCTAGGTCACTTAACCTATTTTCCTTATTTTAGGGTTAACCACTTTACATAAATAGAAAGTTCTCCAATACTTTATCATTTAAATATTCCTTATTGATTTTGTCATCCTCTAGGTCACTTAACCTATTTTCCTTATTTTAGGGTTAACCACTTTCCATAAATAGAAAGTTCTCCAATACTTTATCATTTAAATATTCCTTCTTGATTTTGTCACTTCTCTTTATTATTTAAATAATACATCTTGACTTTGTCACTTTACTTTATCATTTAAATAATGATTTCTTCTTTTTAGAGCATTTTGACTTCTTTGATCATTTGGGACTTCAAGCCAACACATGGGGGTCCTTCAACTTCGTAGGGCCATAAATTTCAAACCGTGAGGAGTTATATGACATTCCACATACCACCAAAAATGGCATGACAAGAACTATCCATATAGGATAGTTTCACCAACAACTTCATTTATCTTCATCTCATTATTCCACATACAATCATGGGTTGTCCAACCATTCGTCTAGGATAACTCAATCTGCAAAGCATCTTCCCATGAGGGATTTCACCATAAGAGGACCACTTTGGAGTTCATCCATTTGTGCACCTTATCAATCATGATAAGACAATAATGAGTCATCTATACATCAATCCATCACTACATCATATACAACAACTATGCATCATGTATCAATGAAAACTCATTGATCCATTTTCATCATATAAATGACAACTCATTGATCCATCTTAATCGATTGGTTTCCACTTGACATCTATCATTCTCATCAAGAACAATACATATACATTGCATAAATCATCAATCAATCAATCCTTTGGCATCAATCAATCACTTGACATCAATCAATCAAACTATTGGCATCAATGACAACATGATCCAACAATCTCCCCCTTTAGAATTGATGGAAATACCAACATTGATGTCAACACCAATTACCAATTATTGATGTCAACATGTAGATAAGGCATCCTATACATCAATAGTCAATGTAACTATATCTCCCCATCAATAAACATCAATCACATCAATGTGATTAACTATCCCCCTTTGACATCAATGGAAAAGGGCCATTCTCCTCTTGGGGTTTCTTCCGTTGCGGGCTGCTCCCCCTGTGACCATCGCTCCCCCTGGAATTATGCTTCTTTCTTCAAATATAGGGCTCTTTTATAGGTATGCATTTGATAAATATCTCCTCCTAGAATCATGGGAAGAAGAATGACTCCCCCTAAGGGTATGTCTCCCCCTATCTTCTCTGCAAGATGAACAATTTGCTACCATATGACGATCCTTGGACCTGTTTATGCATAAAAATCATTCCATACAAAGCATCATGAAGAAAAATATATGTAAATAATGAAATAGAGAATCATGAGCAAAATATCAACCAAGTACATCCTGTACCAAAATGTGTACTCATCATGCACAACATCCATGTACATCAACATCATGAAATGTGTTAAAAGATATCATCCATGGAATGTATCAATCATATTCTTCTATCAACATGCCAACATGTGCATCTACCAATATGCCAACCATGTGCATTCATCAATATGCCAACCATGTGCATTTACCAATATGCCAACCATGTGCATCCACCAATATGCCAACCATGTGCATCTATCAATATGCCAACCATGTGTATCTACCAACATGTCAAACAATGTATCATATCACTCATGATATGTCTCCATCATGAACCAAGTGTCATAACYATGTATCAAAMAAATACCAATTGTTGTGCTAATCAAGTAATACCAATGGTGTAGTATMATCAAKCATATGCCTATATGAGTGTACCAAACATATACATCACCATGCACCAATATCACAAAATKATGAATCCATCCATGTATKCCAAATCYTCCCAACCACATGTCCCAATGTGTAGCCCATCCATATGCCAAATGCATGCATCAATMTTTCCAACAAGTAAGCTTCCAATACATCATCAAGATATATCCCATAATCAAAGTGTCATAACCTCACTATCATAACCAACATTATTCTTTAACACAAAAATGCATCAATCCATATTCATGGATTAGTGTCATGCACCCAAGATTTTATTTTACATCACCTTACATAATCCAATATAGAATCATGAAAACCTAAATAAAACAATGTCAGAACCTACAATAAACCATGTGAGACCCTACATCACAGAGTTATATCATCACATCAATCTGCAACTCATGTGCATTTCATTTCCTTTTTTTTCAAGTATTTACCACATATATGTGGCCTTCTACACAACAGAGTGCGTATGTACGTGACCTATTCAAGTTAAGCTAGCATATGTATATGACTGTCACCACTGTCACCTGCGTATGCCTCAGTAGATGATACTTTTGAACTTCTCTTTAGTCTTTCATTCTGATCTGGTTGCTCTGTCTTCTTCACCCACTTCTGTAGATGTCTCTTCTCCTTAGAACTTGAGCTCTAAGCATCCATCCTTTCAAATATGTCTCCCTTTCTTACTTCATTCCTTCTTCTAGACATGCTATGTGAATTCCTCATCATGGACTTTCTTCTTGTGATCCGACATTCCTGGGATTTGTGGCCAAACCCACTACAGCTGTAGCATCTCATGGAGTTACAGTGAACATCAATGTGTCCTACTTGATCACATCTCCAACACCTTGTGGTGTTATAGAATCTTCCATTATATCTCCTTTCATAAGATCCACATTTAAAATATTTGTGACCATATCCATTACATGAATAACATTGCCCATGAAAAATACTTTCATACCTTTGCTTTGGTGTCCCAAGAATAGCTTCTTGATGTCTTCCTTGTTTTGTTCTTTTGAAATTTTCCTTGCCTTGTGTAGATGGTTTCTTTGCAACATTGTCTTCCTTCTTTGATGGACTTACCTCATGCTTCTTTAAGGTACTTTCTTCATCATGTGTTTCTTCTCCTTTGTATCCAAGACCTGATTTATCACATGATGATCTTTGACTTTCCAAGATATCATCCAAGATTCGTGAGCTATTCAAGAATTTGTTTGACTTTTCCACCTTCTTTCTAAGGTCAACAATCTCATCTTCTAACTTACAACATGACTCTTCCTTTTCATTTATTTGATTCTTCAATAGTTCCTCTATCCTTTTGGCTTCTTCAATTTGGGTCTTGATATGGACAATGGTTTCAAAACTTTTTCTAATCTCATCATCTACATTTATATCTTCTTTTCCATTCTTTAGCCTTGTGATCTCTTCTTCCTTTTCTTCTAATTTAGTCTTATTTCTCTCTTCTTGTTCCTTGATCATTTCGTTTAATTTCAAGATGTTCCTTAGACTCCTCCTAAGAAAATTCTTAGTGTTATCTAAAATATAGTTGTAGTCTATATAATAGTGATCACTTCTATATCTATATAAACCCTCTTCAACTTCCTTTGGAAGTTTTAATAGATTTTCTTCTATTCTTTTCATGGGATAATTACCATCAAACTTTACACAAATTGTTTCTAGATCTTCTTCTTCACTTCTAGAGAAAAATTCATCATCATCATTGCAATCAAGGGTTTTTTAGGGTTCTTTACCTTCATTTGAAATATCTTCACAGTCTTCCTTTTTGCCAACATCAACACATAATTATTTTCCTTCATTTGAAATGTCTTCAAGATCTTCCTTTGTGCCATCATCACTTGATTCTTATCACTTTATTATTTATCTTCACTTGAAATGTTTTCAAAATCACATTTAGGAATAATACAATCAAGGGTTTTTGGAGATTATTTACCTTTAATGATCTTGATGGAGTGATCTTCAATATCTTCCTTTTCCTTCTTGCTTTGATATGTCTCCTCTAGCTTTAGCCATATATCCTTGGTGGAAGTGCATTTTCCCATGCTCTCTTTGATGGGGCTTGAGATTCCACTAAGAATGGTCTTGAGAGCCAATGCATCATTCTTCTTTCCTTACCTTTGAGATACAAACTTTGACTTGTTCTTCAAAGGAACTGATCCACCAATGGATGCCTTCCAAATATTTTCTCCCATTGTCTTCAAATACACTCTCATCTCTAGTCTCCAAGTAGAATAGTTTTCCTCATCAAGGATTGGAACTTCATCATCCATTTGTGTTTCTATGGATCTCCTTCAAGCTTGTTAAGGCTTGTAGTGAAGGTCTTCTCTGATACCAATTTTTGGACAAACCTACCACACTTAGAGGGGGGGGTGAATGAGTGTGGGGCTCTTTTTCAAAAAACTTCCCTCTTTACATAAAACTTCTTAGTTAGCATTCAACATTTACTCATTACCCATTGCTGTCATTTATAACCAGTTAGATGTGAACATATATCAGAAAAATATATCATCAATATATCATCAACAATTCATCACCATAAGGAACACAAAGAACACAAGATGTATGTACAATTTTTCTTTTTATTATGGAAAACAATCCAGGGGTTTTTCAGCAACAAATGAATAGAGTACAACTCTATAAGAGCACTAGCTCTATAATGCAAGAATCAACTTACATCCTCAGCATCAACTGATATGAGGCAAAAATCCTCAACAGTTACATGAGTTGTCAGTAGTGTAGCTTGCGTGTGTACACGCCCTGGATCACTACAACCCGCGTATGCACATAGCCAGTGTATACAACAACCTGCTTATATCTTATGAGATTCTTAGGGTTTGTCCTTTAAGACCAAATCAGATCCTCTACAACCAATATATCATTCTCTTTTGTCTCTGAGTCCAATCTAACCACCAACCAGTCACAACCTATCCAAACTTTCCAATAGTCTACTCATGCTCCATAATCAATCAATATGAATGTTATCTCAATCATGTATACACAACTAGTATATCATAACAATCATGTCACCACTAAATCACAAGAGTATTGCTCACTCCATCACCCAAATAAACCAAACTAAACCACATCATAGAATCCATACCAAGAATGCCCCAAGAATTCACATCACATCAAACAATAGTATCCATCAACACAATAATGTAACCATACCAATGTCTCATTGATAGATCTAAGCTCATAGAATGCATATATGGAACCTTCCTCATCATTCAAGAACTTGGCACCAGAGCTCAAACACAAGTCTTCCTCATTCCATCCATTGTACGTGCCCTGTCTTCATACAATAGGCGTATGTACGCGACCTAGCCCATTACAACCCACGTACACCTTAGAAACTAGGGTTTCTGAAGCTCCAAGACTTTTTCCGTCAAGATCTTCGATATTTCAGAAACTTCGATGCGTCCATGAGATCCTCATATCACTTTCTTCCTCAAAATGGTCTTCAATCATGCTCAAGAGATCCACACCAAATATGCTCTAACAAGAAGCTCTCCATCAACACAAAACATAATCTCACAAGAATCTCTCAATTGATCCACACAAAAAAAGGATGTTCTACAAGAGACCATTGCTATCTTATTTATACTTTCATCCTCTAGGTCACTTAACCCATATTTAGGTCACTTAACCCATTTCTAGGTCACTTAACCTATTTACCTTATTTTAGGGTTAACCACTTTCCATAAATAGAAATTTCTCCAATACTTTATCATTTAAATATTCCTTCTTGATTTTGTCATCCTCTAGGTCACTTAAC
>ML788376.1:98340-112335 GCA_009831015.1 Picea engelmannii
ATCTTCATCTCATTATTCCACATACAAGCATGGTTTCTCCAACCATTCTTCTAGGATAACTCAATCCGCAAAGTGTCTTCTAGTGAGGGATTTCACCTTAAGGGGACCACTTTGGAGTTCATCCATTTGTGCACCTTATCAATCATGATAAGATAATAATGAGTCATCTATACATCAATTCACCACTGCATCATATACAACAACTATGCATCATGTATCAATGACAACTCATTGATCCATCTTCATCATATCAATGACAACTCATTGATCCATCTTCATTGATTGGTTTCCACTTGACATCTATCATTATCATCAAGGACAATACATATACATTGCATCAATCATCAATCAATCAATCCTTTGGCATCAATCAATCACTTGACATCAATCAATCAAACCATTGGCATCAATGACAACATGATCCAACAATAATACCATAAGTGGAGTAATGAAGACCTAGCTGGACGAACTAGTTGCTCATGAGAAAATTACAATCCATAATGACTTTGCACACATGGCTTCCAATTGAATTACACTGTATATCCACGTGGAAATATACCAAACAACTGTTCATGTCCATGAATAGGAAATGAAAAGTAGATACATGCCATAGGCTGTCATAGTCATGAACAAGGCCCAATGAAAACTAGTCTCAAAATCCATCTGAATATATATATATATATATATATATATATATATATATATATATACAATGGAGTACAATATGATCTCCCATGATCATTGAATTCATATAGGTACTATTCCAATGAAGGATAGAAACAACTTAGGAAAGCTATGAATATAAACTGATGTCTTCAAGTCTTCTACACGATCTTCCAAAGGTGCAAGTCTACATCATGTGAATAAAGGAATTGAGGTCAAACAAAATGAGACTTTGTTTGATTACTGGTCATTAAGGTATATTGTTAACAAATGTGAGACATCCTACCAATAATGAAAGTAGGTATCAAGGAACTGAGTACATTCTTACAAGTGTGAATAAAGGTGTTGAGTTCTAACACTTGAAGAATCCATCGATCATGAGACATTGATGTATTCCAAACTATCAATGGAGGGAGAAAATACCACTAATGACTACAAACCTCTAGGTACTCATAGGACTATATGCCTCATTTCCATAATAGATGAGATGAAGTTGATGGAAGGAGACCCACTGAAAGGAGAGAATTAATGCATCTCTCATCAGTTAGCACGAGGTACAAAGAAATAGTTTCATTATTTGGAGGAACTCGGATGAAGAGAATGTTCATGAACCAATGACCATGTGCGTCTTTCACATGCACCAGATTAAAGAATTGCACAAAAAATACCCTCTGAATAACAACCAATAATGAAAATTGTTGATAAAGCTGAGGAAACCACCAATAAGGCTAATGGAATCCAAGACACTGCAAAAATACCAATGTGTGAATAGATTTAGTTCTATCGAATGCAAGGGAAACCCCCCAGTCAACGACCAATGAGGAGATGTTGATTTTTGGGTTCACGATTATCTACCCATAATGGAAGTAGGACAAGGGTGCACAGTAGGACTAAAAATTCATGTAACTCTGAGACATACTAAGGGTATGTTCGACATGAAAAGTCAAGAGTTATGAGAAATGGCCAACACAGGCTTATATAAATCCTTTGAATAAGAGCATCAAACATATGATGGACTCTGGCAGCATAGACTTGATAATGAAACTTTGTGATGCAGGAGCCACCAATCAAACTCGGACTGGAAGAGTAACTAGTTGGAGGAGTAAACTCTAAGTAATGAAATCAACTTCCTAAGATCATGCTAAACCCAAACTTTGGATGACAAGTGGACTCAAAAGTTTGTGTTATGTTCAAAGGTGACATGATGACTTCCAATATGAGATAATATTCCTTTCCTTCCCTTCTTTTTTTGTTTTTCCATAGACAAATGAATGTTATGATATAGAGGAGGAAATGAGTGTTGTGAGAAAGAAAATATTTCCAACAATGGAACATATCTATGCTCAATGCAGGAGGTGCATAGAGGACATGGACACTCAGGGGAATGTTTCTTCCTAGGGTACAGGGTGTCAAGCCGCAAAGGATATACACAAGGCTCTGCTTTGTTGGTGATGAAAATTACTGAGGTAATAGGATTATAACATGAAAGTGGGAAATTAAAATAGGCTCAATACTACAAGCAAGAGAATGAGATGCAATTACAACTTAACTCCAAAGAATGTCCTTTTTTCGTGAATTTAATCCCTTAGGCCCAAAAAAGTATAAAACAATACCTAAGAGAACTCTTCTAGCCACTAGTGACTAAAGTATTCCTTTTTTGAAATTAGTCTACTTGGTCTAAAAAAGGATTAAACTTTCACCAAATAGACATCCTTTCAGATCCAATTAACGAGTGTGAAAGAGACAAGTTCACTCAGAAATAATTTTTCTTTTTGAGAGAGTCGGAAAGGAGCTTAAACAAGACTCGAGAATGTATTTTTAAGAAACATATCATCGGGGAGGCCAGGGATCCCATGCAGGAATCCTATCAAAATTCAACAACTCACAGATAACTAACACAAACTTAGGAAAACCCAAAACTTGCCAAGCCGAGGAGGATAAAATACTTGTAGAGGATCCTTGCAGAGAAAGAATTCAAGGCTCTATAATACCATTCCAATCAAAGGAAACCATCCTAGGACTTGGAGGTAGCATAATCGAAGAGAGTGGAATGCTCCCTTGTTCAGAAGGTACAAGACTAGAAATTCTAAGGACATGGTTGAAAGACACATCACCTCCCAAAAGAAGAGTTAGATTGACTAAATATTACACCTGAAATGTCACTGCCTTAAAATTCTCACTCTCCAAGAGAAGAGTGGGATCGACTGAATATTGCATCAGCACAACCACTTCTTCAACCATTGTTTGAATAAGATGTGAGAAAACAAGTTCAAGAGATGCATCACCCCCAAAAACATAAGTAGTGTCGGTCGAATATTACATCGACACGACTGTTGATTGAACAATATGAAATACAACAAGGTCAAGAGATGCATCGCCCCCTAAAATAAGAGGGGTGTCAGCCAAAGATTTCATTAGAACGACCATTGTATCAACTAAAGAAGGATTAGAATGTTGGGAATCCAAATATGACTCAGAACCTGAAGGGACCTCAGGCCAAGACTATGCTTCTTGTACCATAACAATAGTAGGGCACAAACGAGTAAGGTGATATCATTTGCAAATCCTAAAAAGGAACTTGGGCTTACATATTATATGTATAGGCTTCTCAATCATATGAATTCCCCTAACATGACTTGTAGTGGCCGGTGACATTCTCCCAACATGAATTGCAGAGGCTAGTAGTTGATCTCCATCATGACTTGCAGAGATTGGTGATGAATTCCCATCATGACTAGCATAGTTTGGTGATGAATCCCTAACATGACTAACAAAGGTTGGTGATGTATGTGCAGTGTGACTAGAAGTGATTAGAGTTGTGCCCCCAGCATGACTTATAGTGGCTAGTCGTTGGTCTTCAACATGACTTGTAGAGGTTGTTGACCAATATCCAACATGACTAACATAGGTTGGTGATATAATGTTAGTATGAATCACAATGACTGGACTTGTGTTTCCATTGTGACTAGTGGCGACTAGTTGTGGAATTTGAGACCAAGGTTCTAGGAAAGACTGGTTTTGAGAAATTGCAGGCCAGGAAGGTTTTTGGTATATGCCATGGCCCTATCTGGCAGGATAGTATCCTCATCCAAACTGATTCATAAAGGATTGTAAGAGCATTGTCATCGAGGAAGTCGCTTGCGAAGAGAAAGCGACATGACAAGGGTTACTCACATGAGGATATATGTTTCCCCCAAATGAAGTAAATTCATGAATGGGGTTTCCCATACTATAAAAATTACTCTCCTCGGATGAAATACTAGAGGACAAACAAAGGTCTGTCATGGGAAAAGCTTTCTTAGGAATCAACATAGTGGAAGAAGGATAGAGGGATGATATGTAATAAGTAGAATGGTCACCCATATGAGTACTTGCTCCTAGAAAAGTGAAGCTAGGATTGGATCCATTGGAAGGAAGATTCCAACCTCCTACTGTAAGGGTTGGTTGAGGGATATGACTCCCACCAAATAGAAAAGGAGAATAAGGAACCATCATGCCTCCAGACCCAAAACTAGCAATCACATAAGGCAATGAGATAGAGGATGGAAAGTGCAAAGACATGTCTAGCATACCAAGAGAAAAATGATTAGAGGCCCAAGTTATTGGCTAAGTATCATGATTCAACGTACCACTCATAAATACAAAAGGATCATTCCCCATGGACTGAGCAAAGACCATGGGTTGGGTATCACTAACTGAGGGAGTCACAGGGGCTCCACTAACCATAGCAATGAAAAATCATGATGCAATACAAAATCCTAAGGCCAACTAATAATAAAAGAGTACACCAAAGTAAAGAAAAAATGCCAATGCACAAAATAAAGATATATTGGTTGAAAAAGGGCCTCCCTCACTAGAGTAGGTATGTCTTGCCAAAGAGTGGCCTAACACTCCCTTCAAAAGATTGTAGGTATCAAAATTAGTTATAAGGGACCTTGTGGGATTGACAGTGCAGTTGGTCAAATTCCCCCGAAGAGGTAATCCTCCATAAAGGTTGTGTGTTTTCCAAACCGTATCTGACTTAGGGTACCTACAGAATAACCCCTGCAAGTAACCTATGTGGCTACCTATATCAATTATACGACTTTCACGTGACCTCAGGATTAAATCTAGTGTGAGTGGAGCCTCCTGATGTCACCAATTATACAATGGTTTTCACCATTCCCTTAGTCAGACACATATGTTGAGTTTAATAGCCTTGGAGAAGTTTACTCACAAAATCCTATTCCAAGGCCCTATATCCTATGCATGTTTTTGTACTTCTTAAAAATAATTTTTTTTCAATTTTAAATTATTCATCTTTACTTTTAATGGATTTTGTTTACTCAAAAGATGTGGTCGTGAAACTAATGATGTTATGACTCAGCATATAAAAGAAATGAATATGAACATAAAGCTAAGTCCTAAATTTCAATTCTCAAAAGATGATAATCTTTTCAAAATGAAACTTTCAATTCAACTCTGCAATTTCAATAAGATGCAATATTGCTATACATGTATCAAGATCAATAATAAACAACCTAAAAGAGAAAATGCCAAAATGCCAAAATGTATTTTTTGTATTTACAATATAAAGAAATGAAAATGCAAGGACTGAACAACAACTTGATATCTAGACCCTACTATAAGAAAAAAGAGACAAACCAAATAGGATACCAAGAAGCAAACACCCAACCCAATATGCAAGGACAACCAATGAAAAAAATGATGAGAAAGAAAAGCCGCCCAAAAATTCAACCAAAGAAAGGTTTCCTATCACTCTGCAGGAACTCAACAGTTATGACAGAGACCCAAGAAGACTAAAAAATATCATAACTCACCCAACAAACACAAAACTCAACAATCAAGAAAAAAATATTGATGTACGCGACTGTTTAAGCAAAAACTGCTTATGTACGCTCCCTATATAATGACATATCATGTATGTACGTGTTTGTCAAGGGAAAAACTGCATATATGTATTAAAACAATGCCAGGTTAAGGATAAGGCCAATAAACTTAGATTCAAAATGAAAATAAGATGTCAAGCAATACGATGAAAAGGAAACTCAAGTTAACTAAGAGAAATCAAAGGAAAAAAAACCCCAAACCCCAAAAATAAGATTCAATCCTCAGTATGGTCGCCAATTTTGTTACGAGGAAAATCACTCTATAGCATGGGGTAAACCACAACAGATGGAATGACTACAGAAATCAACTCTAATCTCAAGCATACTATATAAACGAAAATGATAACAAGATAAGATAAAGATCCTTCCACGTCCAAGCGTTCGATGAAGACCACCATTGAGCACTCGACTCAAAGATTTATACCTGCAACTTGTCCTAAAAAACCAAGATACACAAGCATATGGTGATAATATATAATGTTAGCACATATAATAGCATAATCCATCAGATATGTCAGAGAAACAAAGGTATCCAAATCATCGTCCTTCTTTGGATTTAAGTAAGGATGATGATTCTAAGGATGCGGACTAGAGACAATACAAATTGGAAACTTACTCGATGTAACATATTCTAGACTGGATGTGATGTAGGAAGTTGGACAGGTTGCAAGGTTTCAAGCAACACCAAAGGAATCACATGTTATGGCAATGAAGAGTATATTCAAATATATCAAAGGTACATAAGAGTTTGGATTATGGTATCCAAAAGGGAATGATCTATATCTTGTTTCCTATATAGATGCAGATTGGGAAGGTTACATTGATGATATAATAAGTACAAGTGGAGCATCTTTCTACTTTGGTGAGTGACTGGCATCATGGTTGAGAAAGAAACAATCATCAATATCTTTGTTTACAACAAAAGTAGAGTATATTGCAGAAGCAACATGTTGTACTCAGGTTCTATGCATGAAACACACTTTGAAGGATATATAGGTTGAATATGATGATCCCATTCCGATATTTTGTGATAACAATAGCATCATCAATATCTCAAAGAATCCAGTGATGCACTCCAAGACAAAAAATATTCCATTCAAGATTCACTTTCTATGGGAACAGGTTGCAGAGAAGAACATCAAGGTCGAGTATATTGGGAAAAAAGAGAAAATTGCATATATCTTCACCAAACCTCTTCTGAGGGTGACCTTTGAGTATCTTCGATAGAAACTTGGAGTAGTTTCTATCCCACAATGAATTCTATAATTCTTTTCATATATTTCATGGATTTACATGAGGAAGAACCATAGAGATAAAAAATACATTAGAAAGATTCAAATCTTGCAGACATGGGGAGAAACCAAAAGGATAGTGTAGATAGGGGAGAAGCCCAAAGGAAAATTCAGACAGAGGGAGCAGCCCGAAAGAGAAGTTACCCTTCACCATTGATGTCAAAGGGGGAGAGAGAGAGAGTAATCAGAGGAATGGAAATGGAGAGAAATAATAGAGGCATGATCACAGGAGGAGAAATGGTCACAGAGGGAGCATGAGCATAAGTATTTCCATGCCATCAACATTGCATCAAATTGTTTCCATCAATGACAAAGGGGGATATTGTTGAAATATTGAGTNAAATGGAGAGAAATAATAGAGGCATGATCACAGGAGGAGAAATGGTCACAGAGGGAGCATGAGCATAAGTATTTCCATGCCATCAACATTGCATCAAATTGTTTCCATCAATGACAAAGGGGGATATTGTTGAAATATTGAGTTGGTTGTCATTGACATCAACCCTTGAAGAATGTCCAATAGAAAATTACGGTAGCCTCGACGGTATGGTCATGGAACCCATAGTTGATCGAGGAATAAAGACTTGAATGTCAGTGTATTTGCAAGTAAGACTATCATAGATGGATATTATGTGTCATGTTGTTTCCAGTGATAGGTGGTACACCATGTGGTTCCTTATGGTTGAGGATATATGACCTTGTAAATATTGGAGGACCCTTAAGAATAATCTAGAAACTTCTAGAAGGTCAACAAGAAGTCAATTATTCTATAAGTCTCTAGAAAATCTTCAAGAATATTTCTAGTCAAAGTGGTTGCAACAAGAAGTTAATTATGGGTAAAATAGTTGTAACAAAGGAACTATGAGTCTACTAATTATTGGTAAAGTAGTTGCAACAAGAAAGTGGGTTAGCCCTAAAAGAAGGAAAATGGGTAAAAAAATTACAAGATAGCCCCTAAAGGAAGGAATTTGGGAAGTATAAATAAGAGATCAAGAGACTCCCATTTTCACCTATTGAGCACATTGAATATCTATGTTGTAAAGTTTTATGGGAAGGTACAATTGAGAAATCTGAAGCAATGATTCTGAGGCAACGAAGTTCAATGAAGAGAGAAGTTGCAGGAGTCAAAGGGACAAAGTTGAACTTACTATTCTAGGTTTTTCTTGAGGCCATACATGAGTTGAAGTGAAGGAATAGCTTTGACATCTATAAATTTCATTGAAGGAAGAGCGTGGACATCCGTAAGTTTCAATGAAGGAAGAGCACAAACATCTATGAGTTGCAGTGAAGGAAGAGTGCAGACATCCATAGAGTTCAATGAAGAAAATAAATCCACGAGTTGCAAAGGCATTAGGGAGGGGACATCCACAATCCATAGTAGGAAAAAGAACGTAAATCCATAATTTTGCAGAGCACGGGTCATAGATCTGTTGCAGAAAATGAAGTTTTGAATATCAAATCCATCAGGTCAGCTATAGGTTGAGAGGTATGGTTTACTGTGTATGTTAGTGTCTAAATTATGCATAAGTCCAACACAAAAATGTCTTAGTAGTTAATGAGTATTTGATTTGGAAGACATTCTTGTGGATATTGGAATGGGGGTTTATTCCATAAGGGTTTGAGTGAATTTGATGAAGTATAGTAGTAGTGATAGGTTGTGGCAGTGATAGTGACATATCGGTAACATGTTGATTGATTCAGTGGTAGTGACAACCTGTCTACATTTATATTTCTGGGTAGTTGGATGGGGAAAGGAAAGGGGGTTGTAGCTTCTTTTTGGTTGGTTCTAAAGAATTGGGGAGTTGGAGCTTCCTTTAGGTTGGAGCTTGAAAAATAGGGGTTGTAGCCTCCTTCTAGTTGTAGCTATAAAATAAGGAAGTTGGTGCTTCATATGAATGTATTTATTTTGACATATAAGAAAATCATTCTATGGTTTTCTCCCACAATGGGTTTCCACGTAAAATTCTGATGTACTATGTACTTTTGTGGTTTCTCATTGTTTTCTATTTATGTATACTTCTCATGATGTTTTGAATGTTATTGATGAACTTATCATAAAGTTAAATAATACATATTGTGGTTAAAAGTAATAAAAGTGATCATACTGATTCACCCCCCCTTTCAATATTCCAACAATAATTTTGTAGTGGTCTAAAAGTAATAAAAGTGATCATATTGATTCACCCCCCCTTTCAATATTCCAACAATAATTTTGTAGTGGTCTATCCCATTGTTTGTCTTGGATAAAGGGAGGTATTTCTTATCCATAGGAKATATTTATCCATAACATATCTGGAAACTCCACTAGGGAAGGATATTTGATTCTTCCTTAGTTTTTGTTTCCTTGTTTCTTTACCTCTRAAACCTCTTTTTGTATCCTTGTAGTCTTYGTTTACACTCTCTCAAAGATTAGATCTATCAAATATACTAGACCTAGGAAAGATCTAGGCCTTTTCCCTAAATTTTGTAGATTGTCGTGACTGACTGGTTCACACTAGAGAGATCGAGCACATGATGCATAATTTTTGGGCCACAACCACTTGTAGATGGTCTCTAGATGAATACCTACTAGGCCATGACCACCCCTATATGTGACTATTTTTCATATCTTTCTAATTTTCCTTGGTCATATCTAAAATTTGCTTAGACCTATAATCTTATTAGGGGTCCGATAGCATAGATCTTATCCCTGTGTGAGCCTCTTGTTTTTTTTTTTAGGGTGAAGTGATTTTGAGGTTTCTTGAGTGTTTTTGTTGGGTTGGCTTGTGTGAGTGAGATTGATGCCTAGTGATTGGATATCTAGTTAGCATCCCCAATAGATCAGTTCAGATCTAGTAATGTGTCTTTAGCCCTTTTGCATCTAGTTTGTGTTTGTTAAAAGGTGTTCCACTGCTAGTTCTTTCTCTCAACTTTTGGGTTTTTTGATCTCGTGTAGAAATTGGAGTGTGCCAAAGGGGAATCACTGTCAGTATCACAATTTTTTTTTTCTATTTTCTGGTTTGATCTACATAAATTTTTTCTTAGATTGGGAGACAATTACATTTCAAAACAAAAACCAAAAAATATTCTAGGGTAAAGATTTTGGGTGCTTGGAAAGAAATTTCATTGGTGTGTTTTGCATTCAAGGATCTTGTTCATTTATTTGGTTTTCCTTGTATAGTTGTTGCATTATTGTGAGGTTATCTTATTTATTTTGAGAACTGAAAAGGAAAAGTTGATCATCCCTTCCCTAGCTAGAGTTCATCGAAATCAAAAGTTGCATATTTTTCAGGCATGCTTTCTCTTATTTAGATTGGTAAAGAGTAAAAAACATCATTGAAGTTTCATTTGTTCTCTTGCCTAATCAACAACCATAAGAAAATAAAAACATAATCTAAAATCAACTAGAATCTTTTTATTGGTAGTAAACCAACATAGATATGATTAGGGCCTTGGTATGGGATTGGAGAGTTAACACTCCAAGACCACTTAAAATCAACCTAGAAGTCACTAAAGAGTGTCCAAATCCATTATCGCAATGAGTGTGTCATGAAGCTCCTCTAACACAACAATCAATAATGAGGTCACATTGGGGAAAATAGAACGATATCCCCTCTTCACTTGTCTTGGTTTTTTCTAGACTTCTTCGACTACTATGTGTATGGGGGTCTCAAAAGTGCCACAACTCCCTGAGAGGTAACACTTATCGAGAATTCAAGATTATTTTATCTTCCCATACATGTGGTCAAACATTTGAATACTTTCCTGGTCACCTATTTTGAGGTGGTAGTCATAGTGACCTTTCCTAGGTATCTATAGATCTGGTTATGGATGGGAAGTTCATGTGATACCAATGGTATACATTCAATCCATGTTTTAGTTCCCATGAAATGTGCCCACCTTAATAAAGGGTACTTGCAATGGTCAAGACTTTTGCATGTGGTTTATCGTAATTGTTCCTCAAACCTACGCTAACCAATAGTTTGGGGACTTGACATCCCCTAGAGGGCTGGTTTTCGAAAGGCCTCTTGATTCATTGGTATTAATTGTTGATTTCCTAGATTTTTTAGGGTTCTAATATTTTGTTCTAATTCTACATTAGCCAAAGGATTAATTTTTATTTTGGTTATAACACATTTTTTTCACTGTGGTTAAATAGTTGCTTCATTGTTTATGTCGACAATAAGGACTTGTTCCTATAATAGAGGATCAATCACCTCTTAAGAAATGAGTGGTAGGCAAAAAAGCGTTAGGAGAACTAGATAGACAATCTAAGGATAGTGAGACCTTTGAAGTTGAAGTGGTCTACAAAATTCCTTCTCCCAATTTTAACCTTCCTTTGACTGGTCCTACCTACCCCATACTTTTCCAATTTAGGATCTCTTCAATTATCCCTTTTCCTTGTTTAGTTCTCCTCACAACATGTTGGACCCAAGTGTTTTTTTGAGTGTGGATGAGACTTCAATCCCATCAACATGTGTTATATGGGGAACCCCAATGATTTCCACCTTGTTTTCCCTTAGTTCCATTGGACCTACATTGTCTATGCCCATTTCATTAGGTATCCCCATCTAGTGGATGTCAGTCACGTCTACTTTTCCTTCCATGAGTATACCCAATGATAGTACTCCAATCCCATATGTTGTGATGCCCACACCTAGATATCCATCTAATGGGGGGACTATCCTTGTTTTCAATGTTGGGAGTGGAAATTGTTCCACTCCTAGTATCACTATAAGCAACCCGATGATGCCAAATGTTGGTTTTCTTTTTAGTTGGAATGTATCTAGTGGATTTGTAGTTTCTCCTACCCAATCTAGGAGAAACAATGTTTCTAGTGGATTTAACATCCTGTGGGGTAGTATACCAATTCTTGGAAGCTCAATTCCTACCAATTTTAGCTATTTTTATAGGGGAAATCCCCCTAATGGAACTTATGGTCTAGGGAGAAACAATCCTTTTAGTTATACAACTATTTATAGGAGAATCCCCCCTGGGGGTAGTTATGCTCAGTGGGGTGGTTATCCTTTTATCCACACGATTGGTCCTGGAAGTCATTTTTATGGGGCTAGTTATGGTGAGGGGAGTAGTTTCACTTTAGGGTCCATGAATACTTCTGGAGGTAATCCTTTTAGGGGCATGTTTGGTCATTAATTTTTCAATTACTTTCTAATTAGTTAGCAAGAAACTGAAGAGTTGTACATTTAATTATCAATTTGAGGTCATATATTACTTACAAACTGTCGTGCACCATATATGAAAGAGTATTGTTGTTCTTGTTAAAGAGTTGTAGTACTTTTAATGTCACAAATCAAGGATTCAAGATACTTAATTAAGTCACCAAAGTACACTATTTCCTCAGTTGCAGAAAATTAAATATCAAACTTGCAGGAAAGAAAAGTCACACTTGTGGAATTCAAATCACACTTGCAGAAAGTAAATCACACTTGATGAAATTAAATCAATATTGCAGAAAGTAAATCACACTTACATGATTTAAATCACACTTGCAGAAATTAAATCACACTTGTGGAAATTAAATCACACTTGCAGAAATTAAATCACACTAGCAGAAAGGAAATCACTTTTGCAAAAAGTAAAATTATGTTATGATATACTGGTGACTTTTTCAATTATAATAATGATCATGTTTTGTTGTAGAAATTACGTGTTCACACATTCAACAACAATTCGACATAATATCAATCCCAGACTAATAAAGACTAAAGCTATCACAAGTTAGAAAGAAAACAAAAAAAGTGGAGCTGCAAGAAGAGTTGTAGCAACGAAGTTGTTGTTGGATTACAGAGAGGGGTGTTGGTTGTGGAGCCTAATTATCTTCCAATTTTAGAGGTCCTTGCTTTCAGCCGTGTTTATACCCCATGAAGTGCTTACACCCTATAAGTATGTACACTCTTCCACGCAGGGGAGTGCATAGGCGGGGTACCCCCTCTGCGGGGTCCGGGGGGTCTGGGGGCAAGCGGGCCCCCAGCGGGGGTTCGGGGGCAAAGCCCTCGAAGGAAAAATTGCCTTGTAAATGTATATTGTAATTTCATTGTAAATCTAGACCATTCATTATAAGGTCCCAGATCTAACAGTAGAGATTATGTTAGGGTTTTTTTGACCTAGAAGGAAACCCTCTTTTATGAGGGAAATGTATTGTGGCTATGATTAATGGAGAATATTGTATTCTGAGAGAGGATACTGTGAGAGAAAGAAGAGGAAGTTACAACGGGTTTTGTTGTAGGTTGTATCCCTTCATTTGCTACATAATAATAAAGGAAGGACCTGCCAATTTCTCTGGTGGACGTAGCCCACCCTGGGTGAACCACGTAAATCTATGTCTCTCTTGTATTGTGTATCTTCTGTGTTTTGTTTCCACATTTGTTTTATTTTATTGCTCCACGGTCCTATTTTTTCTAACAAGGGGGGGTGAATCAGTAATAGTGTAATTATAATCCTTTTTATTCAAATGTTATATCAATGTAGGATTATTATCCAATAATGAGCAATAAGAAATAAGCAATCAAACACATACACAGTACACCAGTGTTTTACATGGAAACCCAAATCGGGAGAAAACCATGAAATGATTTTTCTTATATGTCTTGAAGAATTACATTCATTGGAATCACCAACTTCCTTTGTTTTCTAGCTACAACTGGAAGGAGGCTCCAACCCCCTAGTTTCTCAGGCTACAACCTAAGGGAAGCTCCAACTCCCCAATTCTCTAGCTACAACTAGAAGGAGGCTACAACCCCCAATGTTCTCCGGCTACAACCGAAAGGTGGCTACAACCACATGTCCTTGCCCCATCCTGCCACCTTGAAGTAGAAGTAGAATGATGGAACCATTGTCACACTATCACTATGAGATATACCGATGTAAATCTGTACCAATAAATCTGAACCATGCATCAACCATGCATCAACCTGTACCTCAACCTATAATCAACGTGTACCATAAACAAGTGCATCAACCATGCACCAACTTGTAATCAACCTGTACCATAAACAAGTGCATCCAACCATGTACAATGTATGTACAAATCATGTGTCAACTACTCATCAACTATAACTCATCAATATGTACCAACATCAACAAATATACACCTCATGTATGTGCGCCAACTCATCAACTACTTGTCTCAACCATGTACTCAACATGTACCA
>ML788376.1:121534-149512 GCA_009831015.1 Picea engelmannii
TCACTTTGAATTATAATACACTCATCACTTCACTTTATTATTTACCTTTTAAAATCTCTTAAACCACTTTGATTACTTTGACCTTGTGGGGCTTCTAGATGACATATGAGGGTCCTCCAACTTTGTAAGGCCATAACTCTCAAACCGTGAGGAGTTATGTGACGTTCTACATACCCCCAAAAATGGCATGACATGTAATATCCATATAGAATATTATTATCTAAAAAAATATCATAACTCATATTGTTACCCATCAAACAAACTTGGGTCCATTACCCAAACCTAGGGTCTCCAACTTCCCATGGCCATAACTCTCTAACCGTGAGGAATTATGTGACATTCCACATACCACCGAAAATGACATGACAAGAACTATCCATCTAGGATATTCTCCCTAACAAATTCACTTTCCTTCATCTCATTATTCCACAATTAATCATGGGTTCTCTTACTCCACACAATGTCTTCCCATGAGGGCTTTCACCATAAGGGGACCACTTTGGAGTCATCCATATTTACTTCTTATCAACCATGGAAAAACAATAATGAGTCATATTTACATCAAACAATATTGGGTCCATTACCCAAACCTTTGTGCTACAGGGCTTTCTTCAAGGGTTGACATCAATGACAACCAACCTTAATCAACAACTGCATCCCAAAAGAGATCACAACAATGTGAGTTCCATCAATGAAATCTTAAACACAAAAGAAATTACAACGATGTGAGTCAGAACAAAATGAGCTGCAGTAGAATTTGTGATTATAAACTCATAGAAATTGAATCAATGTTGAATTACAGTTTAAAATTGTAAAATTCTCAACACTAGGAAATTAAATATTAACCGTGCATGAATTGCAAGTACTATTCTATGAAATATGGATTTGCAGCAAACTACCAAATAAAAAAATTATGAAATGAAATAAAGAGGATTGATATCAGGGATGATTTTAATGATGGAAATTTATTTTAAAATGTAGAAACCTTGGTGAATCTTACTAATCCTTCATATGTCAACTATAAATGTTTGGCGATATTTTTGTAAAAATATTCAAATTTCTAAGTATTTTATATAGTTTTATAAAAATTTGGCTATTTTTAAGGTAAAATAATTTTATCTTATAAAATTTGGGTGAATCATTTTTTAAAATAGTGAATCTCATATCTGGAAAAACCATGGAAAATTAGCCCATGAGTGAAATTTAGCCCCTAAAATCATCCCTGATTGAAATGCAAAATCCTACATTAATATATAGGAAGTACCTGACTAAGGAGGTGGCCCTATCCCCATAGACAAGACACTGATCTACATAATCAGAGTCTCACTATCACCAATGCATCCACACACGAACAAGAGAAGAACATAAATTATATTAACGAAATATAAAAGTTACAATAGCAGTCGAATGCTATTGCAAGAATAAATCATCCTCCTCATCTCTGGGGAAGTTGAGGTTCTTATATTGTATAATTAATGTATAAAATTATACAAAGGCATAGATCAACAACCATGAGAATCTGACTGTTCATCCATTTACATTGATTTTTTCAAATTTTAGTAAAGATCAAGCATGTGCTAACTTGGTAGGGAAACTTGTTTCTCTTTTAGTCGTCTACTTTCCTCCTATCGCCTTCCTATGTGAGGATCATTTCCTAACTACCAACTATAGTGTTGATTTTTTTGATATCAAACTTTGTACTTGGAATAACATAAATGATATACTTGGATTCACAACAACGGAGAGTGTACTTGGAGTTACAACAATTATCTAGAGTCGTAACAAAAAGAGTTGCAACATTTGTCTTGTGCCCAGAATTGCAACAACAAAAAGTGTGCTTGGAGTTGCAATAGTTGGATTGTGTCAAAAATCGCAGTAACATAGAGGGATTGCATCCATTGTGAGGATTTGTAGCTACCATATTACTCATGTGTAGCAATATTAGTACATGAAACTAGTGAGTTCCTTTAATAAATATGCAATAATAGCATATAAATGGCATATGGGGAAATATTTGTACCTTAATGAAAAGTGAGAAAAAACTAGATAAAGAAAGTATCAAAAATGAAATGATCAATGGAAAATGGTAAGTAAAAAGGTATTTTACAGGTGCTGAAAGTATGCCAATTTAGGCGCCTGTCATCTCCCCTAGCCCAAAATTGTTGCATGTCCCTATGCAACCAACAACCAATTATATTTAGAGGAATAAAGGTGACCATAGAGGTCACTAACACCACATACTAACTCTCCTACTTTCTCCTTCTTTCCATTGGTGTCATTCTATGTTGTGACTCCTTTGTTTTCTGCTAGTTCTTGCTCAATTTTAGTTTGAGTGGCCTCATGAATTAACATAAAGTGTGTGGCCTAGAAAATTTCTTCCCTTATTTCCTTAATTAGATATTTTATTGTCATTCGATGAAGGGTTCCCCTGTAGCAAGAGGAATTGTTGTAGGGTAACCTGATTTCTCTGGTGCCCTTTGTTCATCAAGATCATCCTTCAACATTTTCAAATTGAGTTGTAGCTTCCAGTTCTTCAATATCAACATTCTATTTTGTTTGTATAAAGATGCATACATAGGTAAGGAGTGTGGTATTTTTACCTAGGATGTGGCACTAAGCTTCCTTTGAGGCTCATCAATCTCAATTTTTGGTTCTTATTGGTCTAGTGCTTGTGCATTAGCTGAGTCATCTCCACAAGTGTTTCCTACTGGATCATAAAACTCTTCTTCTTCTCGTTCTTCCTTTCCTGAATCCTGTGAGTGAGAAGGTTTTTTCCGAAGAGTGCCTCCTATTGGTTCTTGTGTAACAATAAGGGCCTATGATTCTAATTCTTCCTTTTCTTCTAGATTGTCAATTGTTTCATCAAGAGAGCCTCTTGCTAGTATAGTAAGAGCCTCTAATTCCTATGGAGGAGCCTGTGGATCTACATAGTGCTCTAGTTCTTGAGATTCATGAGGCTTGGCAGAGTGTTCATAAGGGGTTCTCTTTATTGTTTCTTGAGGATAAACAAGATCCTCTACATGTGATTCTTCCTTTTGTGTTGTATCCTCTGCCTCTCATGCAACCTATTCCGTAGAAGGACTCACCATTGGTTCTTGTGCGACAATGGGAGATTTTGCTTCTTGTTCTTATACATCCAAATATGTAGAAAGGAGGGTGATATTCCATAATACAAGAGCACCTTTTTCTGGTTCTTGTGTGTTATCCAAGGTCTCATAAACTTCCAGGTCGATTCCCTCTACTAGTTCTTGTGTGTTAGTGGAGGGTTTTATCGCTACTACTTATTCTATTTCCTTGTCCTCTTTCTGGGCTTGTTCTTTTGACTCACTAGTTTTTGTCCTTTTATGTTGAGTTTTATCTATATGGTTGGTTCTTATTTTCTTAGGAATGAGGGGTAGTCTCTTTTTTAATCCTTTGAGTCTCTTTGTAGAAGGTTTCCTAGCATAGATGATTTTAGGGGCTAAATTTCACTCATGGGCTAATTTTCCATGGTTTTTCCAAAAACGAGATTCACTATTTTAAAAAAGATTCTCCCAAATTCTATAGGATAAAATTATTTAACCTTAAAAATCGCCAAAATTTTATAAAAACTATATAAAATCCTTAGAAATTTGAATAATTTTACAAAAATATCGCCGAACATTTATAGTTGGCATATGAAGGATTAGTAAGATTCGCTAAGGTTTCTATATTTTAAAATAAATTTCCATCCTTAAAATCATCCTCGTTCCCTAGCGATCACTTCAACATCACTATCATGGTATTTCTTCACCGGAGTTGCAACATGATGGCCCTTTCCCTTAATTTTTATTCTGGGTTTCTTTGGTGGAGGTGATACAACATTGATGACAGTATTAGTAGTTTGTGGATTTTCCACCGTGGAATCTTCTAGTGCTACAAGTGTAGCCATTTCTTGTTGGGATTCTTGAATCGCAACCACTACATCCTCAAAAAGTATCACTGGTGGTTGAACAATACTACTCCAAATTAAGCCTTCCCTATGCAGGGTGCATTCAAAAAATATCTTGATAAGGACATGGTGTGAGACGACATCCCTAGGGTTTTTTTCTATTTGGAAGAGTGCTTTCATCATCTGCAACATTCTAAACAAGAATTATGGCATGTTAATTGGTCAGTTGTGATAGAGATGATCGATAAGTTGGATATGATAGACATAGAAAACAAGTGAAATATCATTGCATGAATATATACATGCCTTTCTAGGGGTGTGGTGAATATTGGTGTTCAAATCCTGTACCCTTATTCACTAAGGCCTCTCCAGCTTTAAGAAATTTCCTCAAAATTTCAGGATGGGAGGTTCTTCTTATGTACCATATCTCTCCTATCCTTGGTAAACCAATGACTTATGCTACTATCTCTTTAGTGAATTATACTTTGGAAGCTGCTATCATGGAGTTTTTGGATATGAAATTCAAAGAAAAATCCAAATCTATTTCATTGTCATATCCATGTAATCGTTTCACATATTCCAACCAACTTGTTGTAGACTTTATCTAATGTTATCATAGGCCTCAAGAAATAATGCTTCTATAGGTTCCCTGCATATTAATTAACCTCCCATGGTTCCTTCTTTCTACTAACTCTAATTTCTTGTGTTTGTTGGATTACTGAGAGGGGGGGTGAATACCATAGTATATAAGTGTTTTTTATATTTATGAACAATTTACCATTATCATTCAACAAGTGCAGAATAAATAAACCATGAACAATGAGCAATCATACACATACACAGTACACCAATATTTTTACGTGGAAAACCAATGCGGGAGAAAACCACATAAGGATTTTTCTTATATGTATTTAAGAATCACATTCATTGGAAGCACCAACTTCCTTTGCTCTATAGATGCAACTGGAAGGAGGCTCCAACCCCCTATATTTTTAGGCTACAATCTGAGGGAAGCTCCAACTCCCCATTTCTCTGGCTACAACTAGAAGGAGGCTACAACCTCCTATGTTCTCTAGCTACAACTAGAATGTGGCTACAACCACCTAACCTTTCTGCATCCAACCACCCTAAAATATAAGTGTCAAATAAATTATGAAACCACTGCCCCACTGTCACTATGAAATATACCACCGTAAACCTGTATCAATCTGTGCCAACAACCTATAACTAACCTGTACCAATAAATTGTAGTCAACCTGTAACAAAAACCTGTAGTCAACCTGTACCAATAAATTGTAGTCAACTTGTACCAAAAACTTGTAGTCAACCTATACCAACATATACCAAATATTACAACAACCTGTACCAATATTCTCCTCAATAGATCATATCTAATAACATAGATCTCACACCTAATATCACAAGAATATCACTCAAACCATGTGCATCTATGTTTCTCTAGTCATGTGTCATACACGTTCATACAATCATAATCATGTATAATCAACCCTCACATGAACTAGACATCAAACCCTTACTATTATGCAACCTGAAACTATACCTACAACTTCAGTAACACACCATCACCAAAGTCCCACAACCATGTACCAAAAAACCCTCAACCATGTACCAAGAAATACAAGATATTCCTCAACACTCAAACTAACAATATGTACCAATGATAAATACTAGACATACCAACACTATATTTCTGTAGATATGACTCATAAAACAAGTGTCATACAACCATAAACCTCTCTAGGGAAAATCCTCAATCTCTCATAACCATATCTCATGTAGACAACAATATCCAACTACACATAATAATATGGCATTCCTTTTGAACTTGTAGATAGATTTGTTGCACCTGATCACTATAGACATTCCTGAGAAATTGATTCCATACCCTAGATACCTGCCATTCTCATATACTCAAGATTTCATGGATTTTCCCAACTATACATGAACTCTTCTTCTTCATCCCGTGTATCTATGTGACCTCCTCTGTTGCATCCCATGTATGTATGCGACCTCTTCCACTACAACCCGCGTACACCTTAAAAAATAGAGCTTTTCATAAATTTTGCAACTTCGAAACTTTTTTCATCAATCTTTCTTTGCTACCTCAGACTTGCCTAACTTCATATGTATCAATTATTACCTATAATAAGACTTTCAAAAAATAATAGATATTTAATGTGCTCAAATAGGTGCTAGTAGGAGACCCCTGCTCTCTTATTTATACTCTCCAAGCAGCTTCCTCAAGGGGTTACCTTCTAACTAAATTTACCCATCTTCCTTCTTTTAGGTATAACCCACTTCTATCCACTTTGTCCACTTACAAGCACTTCATCCACAAATAGTAAACTCATCACTTCTAGTTGCAACTAATTTATTTTTAAATATTTTCTTTTTGCAACAACTTAACTCATGATTAACTCCTAGTTACAACCACTTTGACTAGTAAAATTATTCTAGGAGTTTCTAGAATAAATTGACTTCTTTGACCTTCTAGAGGGTTCTACCACTTCATAAGGCCATAACTCTCTAACTGTGAGGAGTTATGTGACGTTCCACATATCACCAGAAATGGAACGACATGTACTATCCTTATAGAATAGTATTACTTGAAAACACATTGATATTAATGACTTTATACCTCAAACAAAATTGATTCCATTAACCATACTTTTGGGGCTACCTACATTTTATACCGAACTTTATTCAAAGGTTGACATCAATGAAAACCAACCCAATTAATAAACAATATCCCCCTTTGGAATTGATGGAAACACTCTAATGGAAAACTAAATTCATATCTCTCATGCTCCCTCTGTGACCACCGATCCCCTTGGAATCATGATTTTGTGATCTCTCTCCAAGCATATGATAAATCTCTCCCCCTTTGACATCAATGGAAACAATATCTTCTCATTGGGGCTTATACCCCTAACTAAACTATCCATGGGGCTTCTCCTTCTAATTGAAATCTCCCCAAGTTGAACTGTCCTCTTTATGGTGCTTCTGTTGTAGGAAAATCCCCCTGCGGATAGGTGAATTCCCTCTTGGATCTTATACCCCTATGAACAAGACAGAAAAGTGCTAACTTTGAACACTGAATTTCCTTTAAACATAGGCAAGCTAATCAATAGAGAAGAGGAATAATATATGAGTAAATTTTTATGAATTTTTTCCTTGCTCAGTCCAAGTTGAGCCTTGATCCCCAAGCCTTTCAACAAGTCTTGAAATCCAATAAAAAACAACAACAAAGCATACTTCCTATTCTACCATGATTAGTTTAAATCTAAATTTATCCAAAGAGACAAGTCCATGCAAATGTACACAAATTTGAAGGAAACATGCCAATCACATGTATTAATGAGAGCTTAAAAGAGATATTTACAAACCATTGATGAAGTCATAGTAGCCTCTCCAAGTCCTCTTTGTCCAAAACCTTGCTCAAAAGTTCCATGATCATAATGACTATACTTTCACTAATTATTCTCCCTTATGAGATCATAAGTTTGATGCCTTCAATGTCTCTCCCTTTCACCATGAGGAGGCCTCCTTATATAGGCTTTGAGAGACCAAACCACCTTAGAGATTATTGGGATAGGTTGAGGATATTTCTCCATCAATTGTGGATCCTCCCTAAGATCCAGCCTTGACCTCATATTCGAATCAAACTAACTTTAGAGATAAGGGGGATATTCCCTTGATTTCCTCAATAGCACAACACTCCCCTAGAATGGTGCATAGAGCATTGCAACGCTCCCCCAAAGGAAGGCAAGGAGTGCTAGCGCTCCCTTCTAGTGGGTAGGGGAGCGTTTCCCTTAAAAAATGATTTTCAAGTGGTCTTTCTCAAGGAAAAATGTTTGTACTCTTTGTCAAATGACATATCCTTGTTTTAACCAGTCTCTAAGGATGTCTGAAGTGTTCCTGTGATGTTGTTCGAGATACGACATAGGAAAAATGAAAGTATGATATTTGCGACACTTGCGGAACTTGTGATGTTTGTGATATTTGTGGCCAAAGTGCAACACTTGAAACACTTGTAATGATGATAGTAGTTTGTCATTGAAGTGAGTAATTTTGATGTGTAACAGATTGCCCCCAAAAGTGTGAAGTTAGAAGACGAAAAATGATGACCGAAGTACTTTGTAGACTTTTTCAAGCAAGGGAATGGAATCAGAGAACTTGGTAGAAGCTGCATACAACCATCAGACAAATGTTATGATATGTTTCAAACCCAAGGCAGACATACCTATTCTTGAGTGATAAGTACTTTTAAGGTATGGCCTCCATAAGATACACTGTGGATCCATAATTATATTAATAAAAGGGTATAACCACCAAATATACAATGTGGATCTATAATTCTATGACATGAATTGATCTTAGCCATGAAAAATACACAGTGGAGCTATGAGACGACAAGACATAGACACAGACCAATACAAAGTGGATCTATGTGACAATATATGTATCAACATTCTCAAAAGAAACTCCGTCGTAACCTGGGAAAAGTATATATCAGAGTGATCACTCAACCCAAGGTCTTCTTACCGATCCCAATGTAGTAGGAATCTAACCATGTGAATAGATGTCCTGATGTCGAACATGGTAGAAACCACTTGATTCTTGGTCAATGAGGTAAACCATTAACAAGTGCAAGGGAAATCACCATTGATGTTGATGATTCCTAAGGAACCCTAGTAAATTCCAGTGAATTGTAATAAATAAGTTGAAGTCAAACATTCTGGAATCATCCAATAAGAGGTCAATGATGTAAACCTACTTTTGGAAGTGAGGAGGCCTACCATTGAGGCATGCAAGTCCCAAGGTACTAATTGGTTTCTTGGTCTAGTTTTTGAATAATGTGTTGAAGTTGATAGGAACAAACTTGTCGAATGAGGGCCTTGATGTATCTCCCATCAACGACACTAAACTGACATAGAGATATAAGGTGGTGAATTAGATGAGAAAGGACTAAAACAGGTGTTGAAACAGAAAATTTGTGATGGTTTACTCTCGAGGCAGATAGTTCCCTTGAACACTGAGGCACAACAACAGAAACATGACATGGACCAAAGCATGATAATGTAGTGGATACTATGAATTTCATCGGGTGACCCAAAGAAGTAAAGAAACTCAGAGGATTAGTTTAGTGTAGAGGTTCATCGAATTAAAATTTATGAAAAGACAAAGTGTCATGTTCAAGGGTGACCATAAGAGTGACCTGTGATGTTTTCAAAAACTTCTTGGCTTGCTTCATTCAAATTCTCCCCCCATCCAGATAGACGAGTACCTCTTTTTAATTTAATGAACTCAAGGAGGATAACACATGCTTGATATAACTCACCTTTGGTAAGTCCCTCTTCCTTTGTTTAATGAACTGGAAGAAGTAAGGGTTTGGTCCCATATGGTACCTTCAATGTAAGATTTTGTAACGAGTCCAGAGAAGGTAAAATTGGTGATTTTTCATGTTTAGAGAGTCTGAAAATAACTTAAAGATGACTCCAGGGTTGTCCTTTTTTGTAATGTTAGTCTCGCAAGGCTGAAAAAGAGATAAATTATCACTTGAAAGATGCCCTTTCAAACCTTTTAATGAGTGGGAAAGGATCAAGATCACTCAGCAATATTTTCATGTTTAGAGAGTCTGAAAAGAGCTCAAAGATGACTCCAGGGGGTTCCTTTTTTGTGTATCCATGCAAGTCCGAAAAAGAGATAAAATTTTACTCAGTTGCATTCTCATGTTTTTTCGAGCGTGAGAAGCGACTAAGACCATGCTCTTTATTGGTTTCATTTTTACACAAGCTTGAAACAAAATTAAAATATGGTTGTAAATTCCCAACGTAATTTCCAAAGGTTGGGATACCCATGGATGGTTGGTACTCTGCCCCCAGCTTGAAAAGCTAGTGGCTTAACTCTAGAATGATAATAAAAGGTTGGAGACATGCCCCCCAAAGATTACTTTCATTCCCCAACTTTGAGGTTGTCACCAATTTCTCTACTAGATGGAGAAAAAGGATACAGGTGGATGAAATGAAGGTTCAAATACGAGACCTAAAGAAAGACTCGACTTGTTAGGAGAGGTGAGTGTTTCATTTTTTAACGATCTTGACATAGGAAAATAACTATGCTCAAGGCTATGGGTTCAATCCCCAGATTTTTGTTTCATTTTTTAATGAGCTTGACACAAGAAAAGAATTATGCTCATAACTTTTGTTTCATTTTTTAACGAGCTTGCCACAGAGAAGCAAAACTATGCTCCTGACCTCTATTTCATTTTTTAACGAGATTTCCATAGAGAAGTAAAACTATGCTCATGGTTCCTGTTTCATTTTTTAACGAGCTTGCCACAGAGAAGAGAAACTATGCTCGTAACCTCTTTGATCATGGATTCCAAGAGGATAATTCTCTGGAAGGAATACATGTCAAGGGAAAAATGTCAATCATGGCTTCCCAGAGATATTCTCTAGATGGAAGAGAAGCACTCTGGAATGAATACATGTCAAAGACCTCGATAAAGGTAGGGGTATCTAGCTCTAATAGACCTAGCGAAGAGATCACCATGTCAACTATCGGATCTAAGAGGTTGAGCTTACAGTGAGAGGCTCATCTTCATCGACAACTCAAGGCATGGGAGATAATGCCACATAATTGACTTGTGGAAGGGGAAATACCGTCTGCATATAAGAACCGTTTAGGGAGGTCATTGGGTTGGTAATCAAGTCAGGACCAACGCATGAAAGTTTATCAATAGCCACAATTTGTCCATCGTGAGGGAAATATATCAGACGAAAAAAAGTGGACATAATATCTTTCATAGCATAGACATAATCTCGCCCAAGGATTAAATTGAAATCCAAGGGGTCCTGGACTACCATAACATAAATGAAGACAGTTTTTCCTCTCAAAGTTACAGAAAACTGAGGAAGGACTCTTAAAGGGTGACTGGTTCTTCTGTTAAAAGATAACAGATTCTGTGTAACTGGTACAAGCTGAGGATAACCGAAAGATTTCTAAGCAATAGAGGACAAAATAATAACAGACACACCTTCATCTATCAGTGTCTGAGGAACATCCCAACCACAAACCTGTACTATAATATTGAAAGGAATGTGAGAGGGAAGATGAGGTCCATTTAGTGCACCCAATCAAAAAGGATGGCCTCATTACCTGGAGGGGGTTTCGCGAGAGAAGGAGGAATGCCCCCCAGTACGGTAGATTCTATATCAATGAGAAAAATGTAGGAAGTATCAAGTTTACTCTCTAGAGGGAGAGTAGGATCGACTAATGATGGGATCAGATCGACCACTTGGGTTTTATTCTCCAAGGGGAGAATGGGGTCGACAGATGGTGTAATTAGAGCGACCACTTGGGCAATCTTCATAGGAGGAGTGGGATTAACCGATGATGTAACCAGAGAAACCACTTTGGTAGCCCTCAAGGGAGGAGTGGGATCGATCGATGATGTAAACGGATCAACCAATTTGGAACTCTTCAAATGAAGAGTGGGACTAACTGATGAAGGGACTGGATCAGTCACTTGGGTTTCACTTTTTAGATGAAAAGTGGGGTTGATCGATGATGGAATTGGATCAGCTACTTTGGTTAGTGGTTCAACCGAGGTTGAAACCATATTGACCACTTGATCAACTGGACTGACCGAGGATGGAACCGGATTGACCAGTCCATCAACTAACAATGGGTTGGGGGGAATATTAGGATAACTAGTTGGAAGTTGAATCTTTTTCAAAAAAGAAGAAGCCTCATCCATACGAGGAAAAAAGTGAGAGTAATGATGAACTTTGCATAACATGAAATGAAAATTGACAGTTGTCATCTTCTTACCAACCTTAACATCACTAATTGATGGGGCATCACTAGCATGCCCAACAGGGGTCGATGACGTGGAGGACCACATTTCTAAGATCTTGGGAAGACCAGGGAAATCCCTCAGAAAGTGGTCACCCTTACAAAGAATGTAAGGGAATTTGGTTTTTAGATTCTTCGATGTAGTTGTATCAACCTCATCAACACTCCCAGTATGATTAATAGTAGATGGTTGCGTGGATCCAACATCTGATGTAGTTGGAGGCTTGGTCCCTTTCTGGTTCTTCTTCTTCTTCTTCTCTTTCTTTTTCTTCTTCTTCTTATCAACCTTCCTACTCACTTTAGAGCTTTCACTAGGTGAAGAAAGAGAAAGGGATGGAGACATGATGGGTGAAGAAGGAGAAAGTTCGACAAGAGGTTGATGTGTGGGTGGTGTGCTTACTTCTTAAGCACTTGCTGCATTCAGGATTACCAGAGTGGAAAAAAACCATACCGGTAACCCAATTGTGAGAACTGGAAGGCTCAAAGTAGCAATGTAAGGGGGACCAACATTTCCGTAAGAAGGAAAAACAAAAGGTTACCTCAGACCAGGGGTTGTTCCATTGGTAGTTTCAGGAACTGACTCCATTAAGCAAAGATCCAACCTAGAGTCTGCTAGGGAAAATAAACAACACACGCTAAAAATCTAGGAAGCAAGCAAACAAACAAAACCTTCTCACAATGAACGCATTAGTTGGTGATGAAATCCAATGTCACAAGAACAATATAATAAGGGGATGAGATAGAGTGGGTGGAAAAGTTACGTTGATGACCTACTTAATGGACTTAAACCCTGGTGCAAGATACCACACATAATCATGGGTATACCCTCCAAGGATCCTGAGTGAGTTTGGCCAATGTCGATTCTAGGTACTGTGAAGACTTGCCCCTCCACAGTCACCTCATGTAAATACCCTAAAGAGATAGGATACTACGGTTACCAAATACAACAATGATTCCTAGGGAAATAGTCGATAGTCTTATCCACACATAAAGGTAGGGTATCTATCCTGAAATCAACTCGAGAGGCTCCCAGACATAATCATAGGTATACCCTCAAGTGACCCCCAATAATACGTGCAATCTCTACACCAAGACCAACAAAGCAGGGTGAGTAACTCTGTCGGCCCTAATGTGACCCCATGATTGACCCTTGTGTTAGAATGGATTCCCATGACAAAATGTAGTAAATGGATTAGATCACTCCCTAACTCAAGATTCTATGTTTGTTTACATATTTGGAAAGTTATCTTTCACACCTATTCCAAATACCTACACCCTAATATAATGTAGGTTTCCTACAAGAAAATATAAAAATGTATAATAAATTTTAGTTTAGCACTTGATTTTTAAGGTTGTTGTTTAGTCAAGAGGAAAATGGCATGGACTAAATGATTTTTTTACCTACTCTAAACAATGCAAATAAATGAGAATGCAAATATTTCACTTTGATGAAAGCTATATTACGAGAAGGAGAAAACATTTATCATTCCCAGATGCACTGTCTCGAAATGCCAAAAACCATGCAATTTCACTACTTCAAATGCAAGATAGTTTCACTACCCAAAAGAAATAATGAAACTATCTTCTTTGTTTGATTATAATTTATAAAGAAAGTAAACACAAATCCTTCAATGCTCCACAACTTTCAATCAGAAGAAAGAATCATATGTAGATGCAAAAGACACGAAGAGACAAAGGTTTCAAACAAAGCATGCACTCAAAGCAATGAGATATGAAAGAATACAAGTAGAATTTTTTTCTAACAAGAACTCAATCAAGGATTCAACAACTGAAAAACATTCAAGGATTACAAGATGATGCAGAGATGAATCCAAGAAAAGACGGAGAGAAAGAGAAATCATTCAAATTGTCCCAACAAAGAAAGCAACTAGAAAGGGAAATTTCACATTATGAAAAAGTTTCAAGCACTAATAGAGACAATAGGGATTGATAAAAACCAAACATCAACCTAAATAACTTCACAAACCAACATACAAATTCTGGGTAAATACTTCACAAAACAGGTTGAAAAAATCTAAGCAGAAGAGGGAAAAAATCCTCCAAGAAGGAGAGCAATGCTCTCTATATCAAGGGTACGGAGCACTGAAACTCTCCCTAAATCACTGTAGGTGAGAAATTATGAGATATCAACACTTTGATATGGCCTACAAGGGGGCGTTTATCTTCCCAGAACCTCAAAAAAAGAGCCAAAAAATGCAAAAAAACTCACCCAGAATGCACAAAAATTGGTGAAATTGCTAGTGAAGATGGGAGAAAGGTAATGGATTATAAAAAAAAAAGTAAAACTGATATAAAATGTGGGAAAAGGGTATTTACAATAAAAGTAAAGACAAATCAATGTCGATCCCCAGTGGAGTCGCCAATTTTTGTTGTAGGAAAATCCCCCTGCAGACAGGTGAGTTCCCTCTTGGATCTTAGATCCCTATGACCAAGACAGAAAATTGCTAACTTTGAACACTGAATTTATTTTAAACATAGCCAAGCTAATCAATATATAAGAGGAATAATATATGAGTACCTTTTCATGAATTTTGTCCTCTCTCAGTCCAAGTTGATCCTTGATCCCCAAGCCTTTCAACAAGTCCTACAATCCAATAAACAACGACGACAAAACATACTTCCTATTATACCATGATTAGTTTAAATCTAAATTTATCCAAAGAGACAAGTCCATGAAAATGTACACAAAATTGAAGGAAACAGGCCAAGCACATGTATTAGTGAGAACTCAAAAGAGATATTTACAAACCATTGATGAAGTCACAACAACCTCTCCAAGTCCTCTTTGTCCAAACCCTTGCTCAAACGTTCCACGGTCAGAATGAGTATAATTTCACAGATTATTATCTCTTATGAGATCATAATTTTGATGCCTTCAATGTCTCTCCCTTTCACCACGATGAGACCTCCTTATATAGGCTTTGATATGCCCAAACACCTTAGAGATTCTTGGGATAGGTTGAGGATATTTCTCCATCAGTTGTGGATCCTCCCTAAGATCCAACCTTGACCTTAGATTCGAATCAAACTGACTTCAGAGATAAGGGGGATCTTCCCCTGATTTCTCCAACAACACAACACTCCCCTAGAATGGTGCACAGAGCATTGCAATTCTCCCCCAAAGGAAGGAAAGGATTGCTAGCGCTCCTTGCTAGTGGGTAGGGGAGCGTTTCCCTTCAAAAATGATTTTCAAGTGGTCTTTCTCAAGGAAAATGCTTGTACTCTTCATCAAATGACATATCATTCTTTTAACAAGTCTCTGAGGATGTCTCAAGTGTTCATGCGATGTTGTTCGAGATACGACATAGGCAAATTGATAGTATGATATTTGTGACACTTGTGATGTTTGCGATATTTGTGGCCAAAGTGCGACACTTGCGACACTTATAATGAAGACAGTAGGTCATCATTGAAGTGAGTAATTTTGATGTGTAACAAATTCCTTGTGTAAATCTAAGAAATATAAGAATAACATTCAAAATTCATTGTGGGGCAGAAACTATACCAAGTTTCTGGAGAATGTGCTCAAAAGCTTCCCTTGGAAGCAATTTTGTAAATATTTCTACAATATGTTATTTGGTCCCAACATACTCAACTTGAATGTTCTTCTCTGCAACCTGTTCCCATAGAAAATTATACTTGATTGGAATGTGCTTCATCTTGGAGTACATCAATGGATTCTTTTAGATACCGATGGTTCTTGTATTATCACAATATATCAGAATGGGCTCATCATACTCAACATGTATATATTTTAATGTTTGTTTCATCCATATAACTTGTGTACAACATGTTGTTGCTGTAATATACTCTTCTTTGATTGTAGACAATGATATTGATAATTGTTTCTTACTTAGCCAAGATACCAAACACTCACCCAAGTAGAACACTGCTCCACTTGTACTTCTTCGGTCATCAATGCAGCCTGCCCAATCTGCATCAGTGTAGGAAATAAGTGATATATCCTTTCCTTTTGGATACCATAATCCAAATTATTTTGTACCCTTGAGATATATGAATATCCTCTTTACTGCTAGAACATGTGATTCCTTTGGTTCTTCTTGAAGTCATTTCACCTGTCCAACTTCCTGCATTACATCTGGTTTGGATGTTGTCACATAAAGTAAGTTGCCAATCATTGACCTATATTGACTCTAATCTGTAGAATTTGAATCATCATCTTTACTTAACTTACAATTAGTCTGCATAGGATTATTGACTGGTTTGCAATCTTCCATTCTGAGCCTATTTAGCATTTCTTTGATATACTTGGTTTGAGAAATAAAAACTCCATGGTTGCTTTGACATATCTGAAGACCCAAAAATAAAGAAAATTCTCTAAGAAATGAAATCTCGAATGCATTCTGCATATCCTTTGAAAATATCTGGCTCATCCTTTCATTATCACTTCCAAATATAATATCATCAACATAAACTTCAATTAACAAAATACTATCTTGATTTACCTTGATGTAAAGGTTGTTTTCTACATTTCCTTTCTTGAACCCTTGTTGCTACAAATATATTTCCAATATGGAATACCATGCTCTAGGATCCTATTTGAGAACATACATGGCCTTCTTCAAGCTACATATATAATTTTCATTATCTGACAACTGAAATCCTTCTGGTTGCTCAATGTAGACTTATTCTTCTAGATCCCCATTTAGGAAGGATCATTTCACATCCATTTGATACACTTTAATATTCTTGGAGCATGCATAATAAAGTATCAATATGATTTCTTCCATTATGGAAATTGGGGAAAACATCACTTCAAATTTGATACCTTCAACTTGAGAATATCCTTTACATACCAATATGGCTTTGTTCCTGGTAACCTGTCCATCTTCATTCAATTTGTTTCTGAAGACCCACTTTGTGCTAATCACATTTTTGTACCTTGGTCTTGGAACTAGTTCCTAAGTGTCATTCTTCTCTATCTAATCTAAATCTTTATTGATGGATTTTATCCATAATTCATCATTGTTGGCTTCTTCAAAACTGCTTGGCTTAGTCATAGATAAGAATTCTAGGTGCAATTGTTCTGGTGAACTAATTCTTCTTCTAGTCTCAACTCTTGCATATTTATTCCCAATGATCTGATTTGATGGATGATTCTTATCTACTGGTCTACTAGGTGTCTTTGGAGGTACTTGAAGATCTTGTTGTTCTTGTTCTTTCGTTTCCAACTACTCTTCTTCATTTTATTCTTCTACTACTTCTTCTTCCTTTGATTCTTCTTCATGAACATGTTCTATTGAAACCTTTTCTTCTTCCTTTATTCTTTATCCACTTGTCTCGTTAACCATCATATTGATGCTTTCCACAACTTTTTTTAGCCTTATATTGAATATTTTGTATGATTTCCTTGTTCTTGAGTACCCAACAAGTATGCCTTTGTCCACACATCTTCTCTTTTGATGTAACATTTTCTTCCAAAAACTATGAAGTGATTCACATTTGTTGGTCTTCCTTTCCATAGCTTGTAGGGAGTTTTATTACTGTTGTTTCTAAGAATTACTCTGTTTTGAATGTGAACTATTGTATGCACTACATGTGCCCAAAATATGTATGTAAACTTGGAATCCATTAATATAGTTCAAGACATTTCCTATACTGTCATGTTCTTCCTTTCAACGACTCCATTCTGTTGTGGTGTCCAGGCAACGAAGAATTTCCTTTTTATCCCGTGCTTGCTTAAAAATTATGCAAATTCCTTTGAATTAAACTCTCCTCCATTATTTGATATCAAACATTTTATTTTTGAATCTATTTCATTTTCAACCATTTCCTTTTATATTTCGAAGTTATCGAATGCTTCTGACTTCTTCCTGAGAAAACAAACTTTAGTCACCCTTGTATAATAATCAACCAATAACTTAAAATATTGCTCACCTTTCAAACCTTTTTTCTATTTGGTCCAACTAGATCAGTCTATACAATTTCCAATGACTTTGTTGTGGAGTATTCCTTTGACTTGAAGTTGGTATTGGTTTTCTTTCCTTGTTGACAATGCTTGCATAAAGTTTTGGTTGGCTTCATGATCTGGGGAATTTCTATGACTGCTTCCTTTTTGATAATTTTGACAAGATTTTCAAACTTTATGTGACCCATTCATCTATATCATAGCCACACTTCATCTTCATTTCCTATAAAACAATTTTCATTTCCAATTTCACTTAATACATATATGTTGCTTGGAGTTCTTATAGTTGTCACGACCACTCTACCTGAACCTGTTTTTCTTATCTCACATATATGTGAATCAAACACAAGTTTGTGACCTTGGTCACACATTTGAATTTAACTCATAATATTGTGTTTCATATTTTCCACTAGTAGAACATTCTCTACCTTGGTATCCTTGTTTTCAATTCTGATTTTCCCTCTTCCAATGATTATGTCTGAGTCATTGTTTCTAAAGGAGACTAATACATATCTTTCCTTTATCAAGGTTAGAAACATATCCTTGCCACCTATCATGTAATTTGAACAACCATTGTCAACATACCAACCACATTTCTTGTGTTTATCTTGTAGAGTAATTGTGCATTTTTCATTATTGAAATGATTATGCTTCCTTATCCATATTCTTTGAGGTTCATGTCTATGACTGTTGCTATTTTGTTTTGATTCTCTTGTAGGAACTATCATTATACAATATTTGGCCATGTTTCCAAAGTTTTTGCATTTGTATCATTCCATATCAATACTCAAGGATTCAAACCTATTGTAGATTTTGTTTTGTATTTCACTAGGACTTCTTGAATAATCATTTTGTGCATAACTTTCATGGTTGTCTCTGTTCCTGTTATTTTCTATGCAATTCACAACCTTATGTCCAAAATTGTTACATGAATAACATCAACCAGTAAAGATAGTTTGATACCTAGGAGTTGTAGATATTTTAAAATGAGTTACTCTTTTGAACCCTTCTTCTTCCCGAGGCCTTCTTGTTTCTAACTGTCACTGATTCTGAAATCTAAATTTTCTGGGTGGAGGCGTTTCTCTGTGATCTTCCTTATAAATATTCTTGTCTCCTCTAACTGTCTCTACATAGATTCTTGGTTGTGTTTATTGATCTATTTTTTTGGATCTTTATCCCTTTTCTATCTTATTAATGTTATCCAAAACTTTAGAGCTATTCTGCATGTTTTTATTTTGAAGGTCTTTTATCAATGTGACAATCTCTGCTTCCAAACCTCCAATGATCATGTCTTTTTCTTCCAATCGTTCTTTGAGTGATTCTTCAATTCTTTCATATTCTTCAACTTGGTTTTTCAATTTAGTGATCATCTTCTCTATTTATTGGGATTTGGAATTTTGAGCTTCCTCTTTTCTTTTTAGTTCTTCCTATAGTGACTTGTTTTTCTTCTTTTCCCCTTTTATAACTTCTATGGCACTAAAAAATTATTGTTTGTAGTCAACTTCTTCCTCTTCAAATTCTTCTTTGGTGCCTTCTTCATTGAAATCTTCTACTCCCATGAATATAACCCTTTATGTATCACTTTCACTAACTTCGTCTTTGTCTGATGAGGTGTTGCCTTCTTTGGTGCAAAAGATTTTCATGAAAAAATTATTTTTGGTTCTTTTTCCTTTGTATATTTGTTTGTTATTTGAATCATATTATTCATTCCTTTTATTTTTCTTATGGGTACATTTTTTAGATAAATTACCAATACTATCACAATTAAAACAAATCAATGAAATCTTACCTCTATATTTTCCGGTTCCCTTTTTTAGTCTTCTGACGAAGTTGGCTACTTCTTCATCATCTTTTGAGATATCACTATTGTTGCTATCTTACTTTTCCTTTTTCTTTCCCTTTTTCTTAGAATTCTTGGATGCTTTAAATTTTGCTTCTTTTGTAACTGAATTCTCCTATTCTGTTCTCATTTCATAGGCTGTGAATATTCCATGTAGCTCATCCATGCTTATCGAATCCAGATATGTTCTTTCTTCTAGTGCTGAGAACTTAGGATCAATTCTCATTGGGAGAGATGTTAGTACTTTTTGAACAATTATAGATTCATCAACTTCTTCTCCCAATCCTCTAATTTCATTCACTATTTCATCAACTCATAGAATGTAAGATGCAATATTTTCATCTTCCTTCATATTTAGCTTTTCAAATTGACCTCTATAAGTTTGAAGCTTTGTTGCATTGAATTTTTCGTATCCTTCATAAACATTATGAAGTTTGTCACAAATCTCCTTTGTAGAGATGCAATGCATAACTTTGACATATACCGAGTCAATTCAAGATAACATTTTTTTATTTCGAATTATTTAGACTGAGTTTCCTTCCATTTTCATTTGTTGGAGGAACGATGGGTTACTTATATCCATCTACTACTGATTGCCAAATCTCATATGTTTTCATCCTTCTGCTCTAGAATGCATTTTTTTTTTCATCACACTATGGTATTCCATTTTTATAGATATTGTTGGTCTCCATGATATACCTTCCAATGTTTAAACTGATTCATGAAGGACCCTCACTTTGATTCCAATTGTTGGATTACTGAGAGGGGGGTTGAATCAATAATACATCTTTTTAATCCTTTTTAACCAAAATATATAAGTGTTTTTTATCTTTATGATCAATTTACCATTATCATTCAACAAGTGAAGAATAAATAAACCATGAACAATGAGAAATCATACACATACACAATACACCAATATTTTTAAATGCAAACCCAATGCAGGAGAAAACCACAGAATTATTTTTCTTATATGTCTTTAAGAATTATATTCATTTCAAGCACCAACTTCCTTTGTTCTCCAGCTGCAACTGGAAGGAGGCTCCAACCCCCTATATTTTGAGGTTACAACCTGAGGGAATCTCCAACTCCCCAATTCTATGGCTACAACCAGAAGGAGGCTACAACCCCCTATGTTCTATGGATACAACCACCTATCATTGCCTTGTCCAACCGCCCTAAAATATAAGTGTCAAATAACTAATGAAACCACTTCCACACTGTCACTGTGAAACATACCACTGTAAACATGTACCGATCTGTGCCAACAACCTGTAACCAAACTATACCAATAACCTATATTCAACCTGTACCAAAAACATGTAGTCAACCTGTACCAACATATACCAAGTATACCAACAACCTGTACCAATATTCTCCTCAATAGATCAGCTATGATAAAATAGATCTCATACCCAATATCACAAGAATATCACTCAAACCGTGTGTATCTATGTTTCTCTATTCATGTGTCATACATGTGCATACAATCATAATCATGTGTAATCAACCCTCACATGTACTAGAAATCAAACCCTTATTGTTATGTAGCCTCAAACTATACCTACAACTTCAACAACACACCATCACCAAAATCCTTCAACCATGTACCACAAAAACCCTTAACCATGTACCAAGAAATATAAGATATGCCTCAACAATCAAACTAACAATATGTACCAACGATAAATACTAGACATACCAACACTGTGTTTTTGTAGATCTGACTCATACAACAATTGTCATACAACCATCAACCTCTCTAGGAAAAATCTTAAATCTCTCATAGTCATATATCATGTAGACAACAATATCCAACTACACATAAGAATATGACATACCTTTTGAACTTGTAGATAGATTTGTTGTACCTGATCACTGTAGACCTTTCTAAGAAATTGCTTTCATACTCTAGAGACATTCCATCCTCATCTACTAAAGATTTCATGGCTTTTCCCAACTGTACCTGACCTCTTATTCTTCAGCCAACATATGTACGTGAACTCCTCCAATGCAGCCCATGTATGCATGCTACATCTTCCATTGCAGCCCGTGTACACCTCAAAAAATAGAGTTTTTCCTAAATCACGCAACTTCAAAAATTTCGTCGTCAACCCTTCTTTGCAACCTCAGACTTGTGTAAATTCAGATGTATCAATGAGTACCTGCAATAAATATTTCACAAAATCATAGACATTCAATGTGCTCAAATAGGTGCTAATAGGATACCCTTTCTCTCTTATTTATAGTCTCCAAGTAGCTTCCTCAAGGGGTTACCTTCTAACTAACTTTACCCAACTTCCTTATTTTAGGGATAACCCACTTCAAACCACTTTGTCCACTTACAACTACTACATCCACAAATAGTAAACTCACCACGGGGTAAAATCATGAAGACGGGTAACACTTTCGTGACAATCGGGTCTCCAAAATTCCTAGCGGCAATTTTTCGGCTGAAAATTTGCACGTCAAATTTAATGGTGCCCTCGAAATTCATGTACAATGTTTTTTGGATGAATTATTTTCCTATGGTAAACATATTTTGGCTGAAATACTTTTCAGACAAAATGTTTATTTTTATCGGATTCTGTTAAAAAATGGGTTTCGGCCAAAAGAATATTTCGACCGAAAACCCAAAAATGGGACTGTTTGTAGGAAACTGCAAATTCTCTCCATCTTTCTTCATCTTTGGAGGTAGCGAACTCCTACAAATATTCATAATTTAGTTTCAGAATTGATACCGACATTTTAAAAATTGAATCTACTTTCATTGGGTATAATTTGTCTTCATTTTCATTGTTTTTATTTAATTTTATAAAAAAATCACTGCATAATATTTTTAGGTGAGATTATGATTCTGTGAAATGAAAAATCCATATCTCTAAAAATACATAATGGAAAATTATGGAAAATTTATATTCATAATCCTTAAACTATTCTCTTCAAAAGGATATTTTCAGATTTTACTTTTAAGTAAAAATTAAGATAGATACATGGTGGAGGAAAACATGTGTTTAAAATCTATAACTTTTTCAGATTGGTCAACTTAAAAAAAATCTAGAAATTATAATATTCATCCATTAGATTCAAAACTATAGTTATCACAAAATAGAGTCTATGTAGATTGCTGCAATATATTTCATTTGTCAAAAACAAAAGTTTAATAATGGATACATTGTTGTGGGAAAAAATAACTCATTATCTTTCCCTTCATTTTTAAGGAACATATTGTCAAACGATTGCCAAATTGACATATCAAATCTCAATAAAAAAAAATTGAAAAATAGTCAGTAGAAAGCTAACAAAATTCCTCACAAGTTTTGTTTTTACAGTAAAGTAAAATCCTAAATAAAAAAAAACACTTTTGTTTACCGGAAGTTGAAGAACTTGTTAAAATTTAAAAAAAAATTGCCATAAAACAAGCAAAAATGTTACCCATGTTCATGATTTTACCCCACGTCTAGTTGCAACAACTTAACTCATGATTAAATCCTAGTTGCAACCACTTTGACTAGTAAACTTATTCTAGGAGTTTCTAGAATAAATTGACTTCTTTGACCTTCTAGGGGATTCTAGATAACTCATGAGGGTTCTCCAACTTCACAAGGACATAAATTTATAACTGTAAGGAGTTATGTGACTTTCCACATATCACCGGAAATGGTATGGCATGTAGTATCCATCTAGAATATTCTTACTTGCAAATACATTGATATTCATGCCTTTATACCTCAAACAAAATTGATTCCCTTAACCATACTGTTGGGGCTACTAGAATTTGATACCAGACTTGCTTCAAGGGTTGACATCAATGAAAATAAACCCAATTAATCAACAATGTTTGTAGGGAAGATGCATGTTTTTTTTTGTTTGTTAATTTGTGAGAGACTTGTTGGCTACGCGATTAACCTATGGCTTGAGAAACCATGACTCAAGGGCATCTAAGTCGTCAAAATCACCTGGGGATCGCACCCGGCCTGAGCCACACCAACCCTTAACATGGTTGGATTTTTTGTCCCCGCAGGTTTTGAACCGGTGACTTTAACATCACAGAGTGGCTTAACAACACACTCTGTCACCGACTGTCCTACACCTCGGGGACGTAGGGAAGATGCATGTTAATCAGGTGGAAAATTTTGAATTGCAACAATAATGGTGGTGGGTATGGTAATGAAAGTGCAAGATCACAAATTTGGTAATGATGGTGTTAGGTGGAGGTTAGTGGAATAATAATAGAAATTATTCCATTTAAAACTAGTCATTACACATTCTTATTGGAACTCATACATGTATCTTCTTACCTCACTTGGAGATACGAGATTGGTTTTGATGGAGTTGTAGCGGTAGAAGATCACATCAACGGTATTAACCGGAATTACAACATCAACATTGTTGGTTCTATTGACTAAAAGTGTAGTAAAAATGACGCGGACAAAGTGAAAGTTGCAAGAAGATTCAAAACAACAGGAGTTGTAGTGACAGAGCTGCAACCTTGGGAATTGCAACATCGTTGGTGTGGACGAAAGGTGTGGTTGAGAAGTGAAAAAATAAATTAAAGTCAGAAGCATAGTTGCAGTAAGGAAAATGAGAGGGGAGAAGTTTGGAAAATGAAGCAGAGCTACAAGTGGATTTGAAACAACTATACTTGAAGCAAAAGGAGTTGCGATAGAGGAAGTTGCAGCAATAGGGATAGTTGTGGGAAAAGGAGTTGCAACAACAGGAATTCTAGCAATGGGAATAGTTGCGACAAAGGGAATCACAACAAAAAGAATTGAAACAAGGGGAATTTAAGAAAAAGGGACAATTGCGACAAAGGTAGTTGTAGCAAAAGGAGTTGCAACAACATTGGTTTCCCCTGCATGTCCTGAAAACAAATATTATCAGAAAAAAATCAAAGATTTATTACAATTTGTTGAGAAGGATCTTGACATAAACATCACGAAACCGTGAAGTTCCCTTTTTCTTTTTTAATGCACTAACTAGGATCATTTTCACATTTAAAAAAAAAAATATCTCTCTCTTTTGTTTTGGAGAATGTTGTGAAACTAAATTTTCATAAAAATTATATTTCTTTAGGACCTAGGATCATGGTTTATTAACATTTTAGTTTAAATAAATTTTTATTTTTTTAGTTTTAATGTTTTAAGTAATGAAATTTTTTTAGATACTTTTAAAATTTACTAGATTAGTTTTATTTTTCTTAAATAAATTGAAGGTTTATACCAAAACCTTTGTAAATTGTTTTAATTCTATTATATAAACTTTTATTTGTATATAATTTTAACAAAATGTGCTTCTTTGTTCACAGATCTAATAACACACGCCCACTTAAAGATCGATGACTCACAATAGACCCCCCCCGGTATGCTCGATGTTTAACCAAAGGGGGTGGGGCCAAAAAACTCTACCCAAAGGTTAATCTTCACGACGTGGTGCTCATCCATCAATTTTGGCCCCTGGGGTATGTGGTTAACTTAACCACATCAAACCCCTCAAAAATTAACACAATATATACATGTGTCCAATTGATGTCAAATGGTGAAAAGGTAAACAATGATTTTATTTATTTTAAAATTAATCTTTCGCCAATCAAACAACGAAAAATATCTCTTTTCAATAAAAAGGGGGGAAAAGGTCAAATTATTATTTCACTTTGAATTTTCAAAGGATTTGAGCATCAAGTTCATCATTCCTACAAAGTTTTCCATCGTCATGCTAGTTTGATACTAGATCCAATCCACGTCCTCCATGGGTAAATATGAATCCTCTTTATTCTTTAATCATCATTTAAAATGTAGTCTTCTTAAATATCAGAGACCAATAAAAATACGAACGTTGTAGAAGAATACCTAATCAACAAAAATAAAGATATATTCGACCCTGTCTTCTATTACAAATCCTATAATCTATACTAGCAATGAAAACAAGACTTTTCCAATATGCTGGACCATTACTACACATGGGGATCTGAACTCGCTAAATTTATGAAACCCCAGGTCTATCAATTTATGGAAATTTTTGTCTTGTGTGCCGAAAATTATATGCCCTCAAAATGAATTGTAATTTCCACTTATGGGTTTGTTCTTATAAACATAACCCCTCAATTTGTTTCCAAAATGTTGAAATGGACATTGAATCCAGAAAATGGGCCATTAAATGAGCTTGTAGTTGTCATGTGTTTTACAAAATTTAACCCGAGAGGCTTACCCTGCTACAGTCATATCTTTGAAAAATGATCGATGTCCCTGATGATAATTCTATCATCCAATCTGAATTATTTCCTAAGAACTCTCGAAATATTATTTCCATAATTTCTATGGTTTTGGGGAAAAATGGTGATTTAACTGTAGATGAATTTGGGTTGGGTATTATGGTTTCTATTTGTCCAATTATGAACAAGTCCATTACCAAATTTAATTTCCCCCAATTTCTAGCAAACCAAATTCACTATCAGCTCTTTGAATTTGAATCCCTTCAAAGCTTCAAATATTAGTCATATTCGGTTCACCTCTTCTTGTTTACACAAGCCCACCATTTTTTGCATCTAGGGGAAAAAATTTAACATGACCATGGTAACCCTAATTCAGTCATTAACTGGACTCCTATCATTAAGAAGAAACCCTTAAATGTTGGATTTCCTCACTATATTAACCAGTTTATGTCTAAAGTATATCAAATAATATTCAACCAAATCCCCCCCTAGAATCTTTCTTGAGTGTAGAAAACTATTAAAATTGAGTCCAAACACAAAAGTAGGACATTGGTATATTTTTTAGCATTACATTGAAATAAGGGTTTATGGTTTCCAACTCTGTCCTTTCTTGTTTCCTGTTTTCTTAACTCCTAGGATTTTTTCTCTTGAATATATTAGGCAAAGGTTAAACATATATGAATTTCATTTTGTGCCAAAGAAACATAAGGTGACTTTCAAATTGAAAAAGGAGGTATGTCCCTTTATTGTTAATACTAGGGAAACACTGTTGATTACATTAAATCTTCTTTCAACTGTGGGATTTTAACAAGGGGAACCATGGAATTATGACCCTCATGGTGTAATTTCTTCAAATCTGACCTCACATGATCAAGACCCTTATCAACATAAACAAAAAACTGAACTGGAGTTGTTGGAAAATCAAGACAATTGGAAGGATATGAAAAAACTTATACAAATCCATGGTAAGTCATAAGAACAACATGTGAAGTCTCTAGTCATGAAAACACCACAACAGTTTGAGAAGATATGTGAAAGGAGGAGTCCATAGTCAAGTGCAAAGGATTCAAATACATAAGAGGGTGGATCAGTTAAAATGAATAAATTGAATACATTGGATGAAGAAGAAGATTGAGATTTACAAAAAGTAATAGCACCAGTAGGCAGAGGTCATGTTATGATAGTAGAAGTATCAATTTCAGCAAAATCCAAAAGTCTAGAAGAGCAAGGTGGAACAGAATCATTGACTATAAATCAACCCATTTATTATGGAAATCATACAAGCATGTGTGAAATTAAGAATAATGATATGATGCATCTCAATCCAAAATGATATGAGTCATGGATTATGAAAAAGGGAAACTAAACATAGTTCTTATAGAGTAAAAAGAGAAAACTCAAGTGACAAATGTGTCCATTGATATGAATGTAGTACACCCACTGGAAAAATTTGATTTGCATAGAAAAAATATATAAATCATAAAGAGATATGATCTAATAACAAACCTTGGAATAAAAAAGCTTCGGGCCTTGAATGAAATAATAAAAAATCAGCTGAAAAATGAAAAATTGGGCAATAGATCAAGGCAGACAAAGATAGAGGAATTAGAACAGTGGATAATATAACTGGGAGCCAATCCAAGATATGCCACATCCATATAGGCATTAATAAATACAAAATATAGGGAAATTCAAGTGTTAAAGAAAAATCTCAATATCTCAGGCATTGAACATGTACAAACTCCTGAACTACAATCTATTTAGGAAAAAAAAGAGAAACTTATGAGGAAAATGGTACGTATGGGAGAACATATTGAATTATATAAAATTAATATCAAAATATTAAAGGAAGGATCATCTACTTCAGAAGAAACCAAATCAATAGATCCAACAACTTGATTGTCAAAAGCATTAGTAGATATAAATGTAAAGGGTGTGGAAATAGAAAAACTGAAGAAAACAATATCATATAAAAAAGAAGAAATCAAGGATAAAGATAAAATTGTTACAAAATATTTGAAAACAAAAATGTAAAAGGAAATAGATCAATTGAGTTATAAGTTGTCTAGTAAGCCATATTTGATAGGGGCTATACATGCCATCTGGGAAGAAATCATAAATGAAATCACTAATCTCTGGGATTTCTTGCAAATGATTAATGATGAAATTCAATTACAAATGAGATC
>ML788376.1:153145-168477 GCA_009831015.1 Picea engelmannii
CATTCACAACATAACTTGAATTGGTATACATGTGACGAACTTACCCATTTTAATTTTCATGTTTAAACAATCAAATAACTATCTTTGTCATGAGCATATATCATGTAACATACAAATAGGTCTAGATGTACACATCTCAATATCTAGCGAAGTCTAACTAACTCCAAACAAATTCTTAACTTTTAATTATTAAGATCAATAAACAACAATGTTATAACTACCTAAGGTCAAGATATGGGGCGTTACATACACCCACCCTTCAAGAAACCTTGTCCCGAAGTTATGATCATTCACAATATGAGGAGAATTTATGACACAAATTTTATGTGTCTTTCCTGATAGTGAACCTTATGTTATATTGGTCCCACTAGACCTTGAATTGATTAAAACATGTTGAGGCTATTAATATATTGATTGCAACTACACCTATTTAGAAGGAACCTAACTAAGTCTCGACTCTATGTTGTTTCCGCTTGCAAATTAATTAACACAAAGACACACTTATCTTATAGATTTATTCATCCTAAGTTCCACATAGGAACCCCATATATAAAGTATAGTGTATTGGCTTGATCACCAATTAGAACCTTAACTCATCATTGGTTCTATAGTTAAGTGAATCTTATATTGAGTTTGATATAAATTTCATCATATCATTTATACAATCCCACATTGGATACCTTGATAATTATAAACAATCATTTATTTTTATTTATTTTTTATTTATTTTATTCTAGATTGACCCTACATATGCCATCACTAAAGGGATTGGCACACAAAAGTTTTCCATTCTTAGGAACATAGACTAAGATATTACTAATTGATTGTCATGTGAGGTTGTCACTTTATGGTTTATTTGGTCTTTGTTCTCAATCTCGGATTCCTCTTAAGTCAAGGCAAATCATGCTTTCTATCAAAATTTACCATTACCAACATGCCTATATGTAAAGACCACCATGTTGATGCGTGGGTTAGTGAACATTTTTATATATCTTATTATTATTATTATTAAATAATTAATTAATTATTGTTTTAACTAAAGGGTTTGTTCCAAAATATTTAGTCACTTGTCCTTAAGGTATTTTTTCCCACACTTTTACTTCTTATGTCTCAAAAGTATATCTTTTATCCCTACATAATACTTTCCAACTCTGGCCTTTGGCTCTTTTCTTATCCATCTCTATCACTTTCAAGTTCTTCCCCCCTACTATGAAAGAAGTTTAATAATGGAAAACACGTTCTCATCATTCCTTGTCTAGAATGATTTTCATTTTTATTTTTCAAATAAAGTTTATTTGTAGGGAAGAGAAAATATATATATATATATATATATATCCTTCTTAGTGAGAAATTAGTTGCTAGATTGATTAATGCATTTCAAGATGTGAGCTCCTATTTAGACAACTCACCTCTCCTACAAGGAACTTGTGCATAATAATCCATGAAGCTCCAATGCGATCTCTACTACCAATAAATTTAAGGGCGAAAGTGCTACCCTTCAAAACGGATACCCCATTTTTACAAGCATTCTCTCTAAAACACAACAACCTTTTTCATGGGTTCTCTCTTCATTCCTTGTTTTTAACCAACCAAAATATGTTAAGATACTTATCACTCATCTTACTAATGTTATAACTCCTTCACTAGATATACATGAACTCCACTTCGCTAGTGTGATCAAGTCAACTCGTCAATCAAACATGAGTTGGCTTAATATCATAATGGCTAATGGAAACCAATCGATATACCCCGTCACACATGATATAATAAAACATAGTGTCGTGATATTTCACTTATCATTGTAAAATTAAAGTTTTAGGTTCACTTATCATTTTAATATCCATTTAGATACAACGTCCCTTTATTCTATTGTCATTTAAGTAAGTTATTTTTCCTTTCTATAGAGACAATCTCTATCTTATAATGGTTCAATCCAAAATTTAAATATCTGTTCAAGTTACCATGTTGGATAATTTAGTGGATAATGTAACTTGATTCATGAATTAAGGTGCACAAACATATAAATAGAAAGAAATATATATTCAATAAAAAAATTGAATGATGCAAATGGTACTCCATATATATATATAACATATGATGGTACATGTCATATTCCATTTCCTAATTAATGCTAGAATATTAAAATTGTTCTTTCCACCTTTCTATCACATATATCACTCAATTTTATCTTAACAATTATGACCTAGACCATACCACAACATGCCTAAAAGGTATTACTCTCCATTATATTTCTAAGGTTAAATACACCATAATACTAACCACACCACTTTAGTTCCATTTACTTTATCAATAAAACATAATATCATACACCAATAAAAATTAACCAACTTACACCCTATTTTTTATTATTATTATAATTTAGATAAATAAAATATCTATAATAATATAAATGATCAATAAAAATCCATTTTTAACTTATATGGATATATACTTTGGAAAGAATAATTTATTATCATTTCACAACTTATCCTTAAAAACTATAATTTATAAAATGCTATATGGATTGAATAATTGTTTTCCTATCAAAGACACTAAAACACTAAATAATTGGTTTCCTATCAAAACACTAAAACACTAAATATTAGGGGTTATACATGAAAAGTTACACCACTTGCAACAAAACATTTAAAATTTTCTTCCTTTGCATTTATTACTTAATATGCATTTATTAACATTTATTACTTAATAGTTTTAAACTATTACATTATGAAATATTTCAAAAACTTAAAACACAACTTTAGAAAACATGGAGTTTCTCTTTATTTGTTATTTTTTATATATTAAAATTTAGGTATCGGTCGAAGCTTTTCTCAGAATAGAGAGCCACCAATTCCTAATATATGGCAAGAGGCTCATTTTGGATTTCAAAAATTGCACGTGTTCTGACCCATGCTCCTAAAAGAGGGTTCTCACTCGTTAGATAGTGAATACTTTGGTTTGTCCATCCATGAAAAAAAATGAGTCACGGGTACTCCATGTGAGGGAGAAACCTGGCTGTGCATGAGAGTGGAATCCACTGGAATGTGGTGGGAAAGGATTAGGGTTTCAGTGAGAGTGACCGATGAGAGGCAACAAGAGCATGAGACCAATAGTGGGCAATTACCAAATTAGGTTTTTGCAGATAGGAATGAATGGTGGAGCGAACTATTGGAACAACACTGGAAAATAGACAGAGAATCTACTAGAGCATCAGAAGCTAGAGGGATGTTTTCTGTAGCTAGGGGAGAGAAAACACCTAGGTAGATAGATGGGCAGACAGAGACATTTATGAAATATCATATAGCTTATTCACCCTTATTCATAATGAAATATGAAAATATGACATTGTAATTCAATCATGTCTCTTCTCTTCGTGTCATGTCCCAAACTCTCCTTCTATAAATTCAAAATTGCAATTCAACTGCGTCTCTTCACATCATGTTGTTGAGTTCTCCTTCACCTCGACTGACTCCATCGATCATATCCATACCTTTTCTCATACCTTTTCTCTTTATTGGTGGTCTGAATTTCTAAATTGTTGTGCCCTCTCCATCATAAATATTCTTACATTGACTGTATGAGCGTACTCACTTGATTGATGTGCACAACATTTAATAATATGAAACAATGGTTACAATACTCATAATTAAGAGGCGAGGTGCCCTTACCAATGCCATCTTCATAAAATTTAGATGATAGGCTTTAGCCATATCTTTTGATAAGCAACGTCACGTGGATTTAAGGAGTCATGCCTTAGCATTCTAAACTATTTTAGTTTCTCATTCCAATGCCATTGCCTATTATTCTTATTGGTCCCCTCCAATTCCAATTCTTGATGGGCCTGCTCTTACCTGAACTATATAGATTTAACAGATCAAAAGATATACCTGAACCATATAGATTGAGTTAACGGATTGGCAGATATAATAGCTAATAACTTACTTATGGGTCTAAGAACCATACTCACAACGTCTATATAGAGGAAATCTTCATAATGCAGATGCAACCATCATAATGTAGAATGCGAAAGTTTGAAACATGAGTTAGAAGCTTGAAATTTTTGTAATGATTATCAGTTTTCTTCTGAAGTGGGGACATCGGTTCAACTGTTTATGGCAGTTCCCACTCCGATCCAAGAAACGATAAGATAATATGCTCATGGAGATTCCAGAGATATTGATAAATAAGTAAGTGTCGTGATGATCAAGTCCTTTCTAAGAGCGATGAAGTGACGATGAAGTAACGATAGGGATGCGAGTACGGAAGGATATGTTTTTCCACTCATGCTCTCTATAGGGCTCACCACCATTTCTATTCCATATGAATAAGATGATTTCAAACTAGGAATACTGCAACTGAGGAACAAGATGATTGGAATGATTGGGAATGAGAAATATGTTGATCTTAGGGACAAAAAACGAATGGAATTGGGGAAAATATGGTGATATGCTTGGTCCTTGGAGCTACTGTTGCTAACGATCGCACCTGAGATTTCTCTCTCATCCCCTGAAACATCACCCCTGTAATCCAATCACTAATATCCAATCACTAATTTCTTCTTCTCGACCCTTCCCAAAACTACCAATCCTATGATACCATCCTTCTTTGGAAGTAGGGGCTTTGGAGCAGCTAACAAACTGAAAACACAAGACTATCTTCCTTGCTTATAAAAAAAAACAAGGCTCGAAAATCCTCTGATCTCAAGGTGGAAAATTCTTTCAATCCTTCTCCATCAGGCCTAGCATACATGGGAACATAAAAAATATATCTATTGTGGCTATGGGGAAACTCTAATCCTTCTCTAAACCTCCTTGAAAGCATCTCATTTCGGTGGGGTTGATGGCACTTATTAATCAGTAATGGCTGGTACTAGTGGTGATGGAGATAACACCACTTAATCAGTAGGATATAAAGAGTCTTAGCTGTAATGTTCTAAGGCTAGACGACACTTCCTAACCATTCTAGGCTTTCATAACTGTGAACGGGTTATTTCTTCTTAAGAATATTTCTTTATCGCTTAATCTTCCATGTAAACAGGTATATATTTTGGAGAAAAACGCTCGACTTATTCTAGTTGGCAATTGAGGTAGAGGAACCCAGAGCAGAGAAGAGCAAAGGGACAAGCTAAGAGTTGAGGGTCTTCATCACTTCCCATGTTTCAGATCGGATGGGCTCTGATGGCCAACCACTCCACTTGTTATTTGGGTTATTGATTTGGAATATTTAGGGTCGATAGGGGCGGGAGTTGGGTGAACTCATCAATGGAGGTCTTCAATTTTTTGATCATCCAATCCATGTCTTGACATGGATGATCAAAGTTTATCCTCACTTGGAAATCATAAAAGTGAATGGTGGTAAGTGCCAATCCACCAGGGAGAAATAAAAACTTTTTTGCGAGTTTGAATAGGAAAATCCACCAGCGAGAAATGAAAACTCTTGCGAGTTTGAATAGGAAAATCCATCAACGAGAAATGAAAAATCTTGTGATTTTGAATAGATGCATGAGGTTACACTGATCATCAGGCATCGATTTTTCTCCTTCAACTGAAGAGAACGTATACTCCTTTCTTCACTCCAAACTGTCAATGGTCACTAGTAAATCGGGCTCCTAAATCCTTTTACACTTCACCTTTTACAATTACTCTGGTTTGGTTAATAGATTTATGTCAACTGTACGATAATTAATTCCCTGTCAAATACATGTTTCATCAATCGGTTCTTCCTGGTCACAAGTTAAACTCATCTTCCTCCATCGTACAAAGACTCTTCACTTGAATTGATCTTCTCCCCACTCTGTGAAGAGGCTTATGCCTGTGCTTCTCAATTTATTCTCAATAAGGGAATTCCTCCCCACCCACGCACAGATACATGTTTTGTTTTGTGTATTTACAAGAAATCGTGTATTTCAATAGATGGGTTTTTATGTTTTATATTCTTTTTTCTTCATCCTTTTAAGGGTTTCATGCTTTTTATGAGAGGGTTTATCATGTAAGTATTTTTGTTTTGCCAGCGACAGTGGTTTGCATCAAGTCCTAAACCAAACCAGTGACACCCACAGAGTATATGTCAATACATAAACCATTGCAATTTTGTGGGGTGGAATTTTTGCAATTGAAATAATGGGGAATCTCTGAAAAACTTAAATGCCCAATGAGTCAGCATAGCTAATTCCCATTATTCTTTTCTATACATTTATTGTAGTAACTGAGACAACAAAGAAGATTTGGACTGGAATGGTCTTGTTTTCTCGAAGATAATGCTTTAATATTGTCTTGAATGATTTGGACTAGTATACATATTATCTTTAATGTAATGCGCACCAGGGTGCATAACGACTGCCTTTGGAGTATGCACATTCTAAATAAGTATAGAGGAGAGTCTCATAGTCAATGTGTTGAACCACCCATTAGCAGGGTCAACACACATGAACATAACTGATCAATGTTGCAAAATTCATGTATGCCATGTAACAACCCAAATTGGAGCCAAATTGGATTGTAGATTCATTTCCTGTAACAGCCTAAATTGGACACAAATTGGATTAAAGATGAAAAAGACAAAATATCAGTGTTGTGAGTGGTCAAGCCCAGGTTTCAACTTTTAAACCAAGCTTTGATACCATATGTAGCACCTCTCCATGGAGTACTATGAGATAATATTTTCTAAATCAAACATATGCATGGAGTATAAACAAAATTTAACAAAATTTTCTTCTTTCATAAATGGGATAACCTACAATATATTCTAGTGCTAAATATTTAGAATTTGAATCCAAATATACAAATATAAATAAGAGGATGAGATAAATAAGAAGGTAACTTTATGATTTAAAATACTTAAATAAAAACATAACAAAATATACCAAGTGAAACACCTCCTCTCTAGTTTGTTGAATATGACCATTTGCAATGTAGTTCTGCTAGTAGTGGGAAGGTGCTTCCAAGAATTCATTTATCTTTCACTTGCCCAAAGGGAAACAATGGAAACCTCCCAGCTAACTAGGATCCTAGCCAACTTCCTAGCTCCAAGAAACCCTTCAGTTTCTTGGCCCTCTGTGCCCGTGACTCCAAGAACAATGAAGCACAAATGCTCAAAGAAAACCATCATAAGAAAATATATCTTCCAAAGATTTCACAACCTCTCATCATGCCCCATAAAAAAAACTCCTCCATCCTCACCACTTATCCTCCCTATTTATCAAGTTTTCATACACCCTTCCCCAAGTCTCCTCAACCACCCTCAATATTATTCATCAACCTCCCTTATCTAGATTTTTGGGAAAAGATTAAAATAAATTTAAAATATAAATGACCTGCATTAAACAACAATAAATAAAATGCAAAGTCTTTCTTCTCATGCTAGCTAATAAATGTAATTTGACAATTTTCCTAAAATGTACATAAAAACCCACCATGCTCATTTAATTCATCATACCCACCATCAATCAAAGTCAAGAAGGTATTTAATGCTTCTAAATATTTTGTATGCAATATAATTTACATATTCAATAAACATTCAATTAAATAGTTAATAATTTACTTTAATAATTAATACATTAATTAATTGTACTAGTGTACATGGATAGGGTGTGTGTGCATAGCTATCAGACACATATCTCATGTATGTACTAACAATAAAAACCCATTGCCTCTAGTGCATAGTTCCTATATGATCACCAAGACATGTATGACAATAGATCAAGTAATGCACCATTTAATAATCCTAACAAACAAAATTACACCAATTCATCAATAACTCATTATCACACTTAAAATATAAAAAACAAATCAAATATGGTTTTAAACATGGAAAGAACCAGGTGAGTAAACAATAGTGACATCCCTAATCCCCAATCAGTATTCTCAACTAACATTGAATCATCCTTCCTTCCTAACCTACTTCCATCTTCCATCCTATCCTTTCTTTTGTTGGACTAAGCTGGAGCGTCAACTATATTGATCTAACTCCAGATAGAACCCATAAGCGGAAGTGTCATACATATCGAACAAGCTTCCCCAACAGGAAACTAGCAGTCACCATCACACATCTAGGGGAGCGTGACTTCACACAACCTTCCCACGACTCTAGGTTTCAGAGGATAATCAGTGGGAAATACCTCCACCCCTCCTCATAGAACTAGGGTCAACACCCTACATCAAACCATACTGTGCAACTACTATTCTTAGAGTCACATCATAAAACATCCACTCTGGGCAAGCTATGCATCTTGTCAAAACTAGACTTACCATAGATCATAGTAATATTTTGAATCATAAATTAAATAGTAAGTACAACTTATAGCATATGATATCTTCTCGATGTCTATGACATCCAAGTTACCTCAATACTATAGTCATTTGGCTATCACATAGCTCATCAACATGTAGGTTAGTTCACCAATAACTCATATTGATGCAGATACATCACAAATTTATCTAAGAATCCATATTTGCATTGACGCTCAATTAAGAAATGTATTCCTATTTACATAATGCATTGCATCTATTATACATTCACGACATAAATTGAATTGGTATACATGTACCGAACTTACCCATTTTAATTTTCATGTTTAAACAATCAAATAACTATCTTTGTCATGAGAATATATCATGTAACATACAAATAGCTCTAGATGTACACATCTCAATGTCTAACAAAGTCTAACTGACTCCAAACAAATGCTTAACTTTAAATTATTAAGATCCGTAAACAACAATGTTCTAACTACCTAAGGTCAAAATATGGGGCGTTACATTGTAGCCAGAGAATTAGGGAGTTGGATCTTCCCTCAGGTTGTAGCCTGAGAAACTAGGGGGTTGGATCCTCCTTCCATTTGCAGCTGGAAAACAAAGGAAATTGGTTCTTCCAATGAATGTAATTCTTAAATACATATAAGAAAAAAATTATTTCATTTTCTCTTGCTTGGGTTTCCACATAAAAACACTAGTGTACTGTGTATGTGTATGATTGCTCATTTTTTCATTGTTTATTTACTCTGAAACTATTGGATGATAATGCTACAATGATATAACACTTGCATTTTATGGTTAAAAATGATTAAATTTCTCTATTACTGATTCACCCCCCCTCTCAGTAATCCAACATTTGGTTTCAGAGACGGTTCCTTTAGGAAATAATTTAACCACTGGAAGGAGATCATGGATTATTCTGAGAATGGAGTACCATTGTTCAATGGTTAAAATGGTTTAAAGTATGAGATGTGGAGTGGAAGGACGAAAGTTCATTTATAGGAATAGTGGTATTATATTTGGCTATTAGTCATTACAGGATATGATAGTTCAAAAAGGGAAATGACTGCAACCAAGAAGGAATTGAAGAAGAATAACAAAATAGAAATGGATTTCATCTGGGAAGGATTACCTGATTTGGTAAGAGAAAAGGTTGGTAAATGTTCATCAGCCAAAGACCTTTGGGATATGTTACATGATATATATTCTTCACCCATCGCAGATTCAGAAAATGCCAAAGAATATGCAGGTACAGATCAAGAAGAAATATGTTCACCATGTCAAACATATTCAGAAGATGAAGAGTACATAATAAACAAAGGTATGTTGTTTTGCTTTAATTGTGAAAAACACAGACATCTTGAAATAGAATTCCATGAGACATAAAAACTAATTGAAAAGGAAGACAACTATGAAGAAGAATTGATCAGTGCTTTAGATGAACTAAGAAAAGAAAGAGAAGAAAACAATTCACTCAAGAAGGAATTGATGAAACAAAAGAAAAGTGCTCACATTTTTTAAGAAGCCCAACAGGTCATCAAGAAATTAAGAACTAAGCTAGAAGAATCCAGAAAGATCAAAGAAAATCCTAACGATCAAAAACAATATTTGGAAGCCAACATAGCAACACAGAAGAAGCAAAAATGAGAGAGAAGATATTGATAGATCATCTCAAGTAAATAACTAACGATCTAAACCAACTTGACTCAGAGTTTGCTCAATAAGAGAAATTACTTGAAGAATAAATAATCACATTAAAAATTCAGCTTGAAGAAACAAAGAGAATAGAAGAAGTCTTGAAGTCTCAGATATTAAAGAAAGAAGAAGAGGTTGAGAAGCTTGAAGAATAAGTTGTCACATTGAGAAGTGAAATCGTCAAGATAAAAAAGAACGTTGAAGAGATAGAAACATATGTATCAATTGTAGAGAATGAAGAGAATCACTCTAGGTTTCTAGAAAAGAAGAATGAAGAAAACAGAAAGAGTTATTCAGAAGTACTCAAAGGAAGGAATCATGGTCAACCATAATCTAAGAAAACTATTGAAGATACGTCTTCAATAAGACCATCCATGTTCAAGACACAAAGAAGCTTTAATCATGATCATGATCAGTGAAGGAAGAAATTCAGAAGGACCAGACCACAAAGAAGATCATTCACTCCCAGGTATGCAAATTTGTTTTATGGTCATTATTTTTATTGTACTATTTTTGGACATAAGGTTGCACATTGCAGGGATTATAAAAGAAATTTTCAAGAAATAAATGTCTATGTGGCCCCACGTAACATTGAATGTTACAAATTTCATAACTATTGACACATAGCTAGTGATTGTAGAAGCATGATCTATACTTCCATGAAAGAGAACAATGATATAAGATATAAGAAAGTATGGATAAGAAAACACAAAGAACATGTGAACAAAGACCAGGTCCCAGAGATCGCAAGATTGGCAATAAAACATGATGAAGAAATTATACAGAGAAAAAGAAAGATGTCACATACAGAAAGGTTTGGAAAATAACTAAAACAAAAGAAGGAAAGGTAAATAAGGAATGAGTTCGAGAGATTGTACTTTCAATCATTGTAGCGAAATATGAATCCACAGACAGAAAGAAAGAATTTATATCTCAGAGAGATGATGAATCTACCAATGAAGATGATGATCAATACACATCAGAGCAAGAATTGTTTTGAACCATTTGGCTTAGAGACTCCCAGGTAGCATGAATATTAGATAGGAGGAGTCTGTGCGATAAATGTGACAAACCAAAGAACCATCCTTCGAGCAGCTTGAAGAGTTTGATTAGGCAGATCCAGAGAAGTCAGTTAGAAGAAGTACAGTTTGATAGTTGTAGTAGTGAAGACTTCATGATAGTATCGTAATAAATGGATCATCATTATGGACAGTTGTGCAGTAGAGTCTTTCACAGTATGGACATAAATGGATTTGTAAGAACACTTAGTAGGTTTGGACAGATATATGATAGTGGCCGAGAGCATAGATTCATAGATTGGTTCAAAGAGTGGTTCAGAGACAAAGGAACATTAGGGATGTTAATTACACATGAAATGGCTCAAACAATGCTAATGAATTCCAAATTGATAGATATTTTTTGGACACATGCAATGCATATAAAATTTCACATTCAAAATAGAGTAATGCTCATAAAAAACAATGACAAAACTCCCTACGAGCTATGGAAATGAAGACCAACAAATGCGAAGCACTTTAGAGTATTTGGAAGAAAATGCTACATCAAAAGAGAATATGGAAGAATGAGAAATTTTGAATCTTGTGTGGACAAAGGAGCACTTGTTGGTTACTCAAGTACAAGGAAAGCATACAAGTGTTACAATCTGAGGTTGAAAATAGTTGTGGAAAGAATCAATGTAACAATTGATGAAACATGTGGATGAGAATTAAAGGAAAAAGAAAATGAATCAATGGAACAACTTTACAAAGAAGAAGTAGAAGGGGAAGATGAACAGGATCAGAAAGAATCAGAAGAGAAATTTCATCAAGTGCCTCCAAAGACACCTAGAAAACGAGTACAAAAGAATCATCCTCCAGAGCACATTATCAGAAACAAAGATGCAGGAGTTGAGACTAGAAGAAGAATATGTTCACCAGAAAAAATTCACCTAACACTCTTATCTATGATTGAACCAAACAATTTTGAAGAGGCCAACAAGGATGAATTCTGGAATAAGGTCATGGATGAATAATTGGATCAAATAGAGAAGAATGACACTTTGGAATTGGTTCCAATACCAAAGAATAAGAAAGTGATTGGCACAAAGTGGGTTTTCAAAAATAAATTGAATGAAGATGGATAGGTTACAAGGAACAAAGCTATATTGGTATGTAAAGGATACACACAGGTTGAAGGAATCAAATTTGAAGAGACATTTTCCCCAGTTTCCAGAATGGAAGCAATCTAATTGATTTTAGCTTATGCATGCTCCAAGAATATTAAAGTGTATCATATGGAGGTGAAATCAACTTTTTTGAATGGGGAACTTGAAGAAGAAGTCTACATTGAACAACTAGAAGGATTTCAGTTGTCAGAGAACACAAATTATGTGTGTAAATTGAAGAAGTCCTTGTATGGTCTAAAACAGGATCGTAGAGCATGGTACTCTAGACTAGATAAATATCTACAACATGTAGGGTTCAGAAAAGGAAGTGTAGACAACAACCTCTACATCAAGGTAACTCAAGGTAGTATTTTATTAATTGAATTTTATGTTGATGATATTATTTTTGGAAGTATTGATGATAGGTTAAGCCAGAAATTTGCAAAGGATATGCATAATGAATTTTAATTGTCATTACTTGGAGAACTATCCTTCTTTTTGGGTCTTCAAATATGTCAAATAAACCAAGGAATTTGTATTTCTCAAACTAAGTATATTAGAGAAATGCTAAAGAAGTTCGGAATGGAAGATTGCAAACCAGTTACCACTCCTATGCAAACTAGTTGCAAGTTGAGCAATGATGATAATTCAAAGTCTACATACCAGAGGAAATGCATGTCAATGATTGGTAGCTTACTATATGTGACAACATCCAGACTAGATGTAATGTAGGATTTTGGACAGGTGGCATGATTTTCAAGAAACACCAAAGGAATCAAATGTCTTAGCAGTGAAAAGGATTTTCAGATATCTCAAAGGAACAAAAGAGTTTGGATTATGGTATCCAAAAGGACATGATCTATCACTTAATGCCTACACAGATGCAGATTGGGCAGGTTGCATTGATGACCAATGAATCACCATTGGAGCAACGTTCTACTTGGGTGAGTGTTTAGTATCTTGGCTAAGTGAGAAAAAATCATCAATATCTGTATCTACAGCCGAAGCAAAATATAATTCAACAGTTTGATGTTGTACAGATGTTCTATGGATGAAAAAACCTTTGAAAGATATATAGGTTGAGTATGATGAACCCATTCCAATATATTGTGATAATACAAGCGCCATGAGTATCTCAAAGCACCCGATGATGCACTCCAAGACAAAGCACATTCCAATCAAGTATCAATTTCTATGAGAATAGATTTCAGAGAAGAACATCAGAGTTGAATATGTGGGCAAAAAAGAACAAGTGGCAGACATCTTTACAAAACCGATTCCAAAATAATCCTTTGAGTATCTTCGCCAGAGACTCAGAGTAATTTCTACTACAAAATGAATTCTTTTGAATTCTTATCTTATATTTCTTAGATTTACACGAGGAAGCCCCATAAGGAGGACAGTTCAGGTTGGGAGATCAGTTTTAGGAAGAGTTCAGTTAGGGGGAGCATCCATTGATACCTTTTCCATTGATGACAAAGGGGGAGATATTTATCATATGCAAATGTAAATGCTTGGAGAAAGAGCACAGATGCATGGTTCCAGGGGGAACGATGGTCACAGGGGGAGCATGAGTGATATGACTTCAGTATTTCATCATAGTGTTTTTATCAATGCCAAAGGGGGATATTGTTTCTTTTTTGGGTTAGTTTTCATTGATGTCAACCCTTGAAGAAAGTCTGGTAGCGAATTCCGACAACACAAAGGTTTAGGTAATGGACACAAGATTGTTTTATGTATAATGGTATGATTTTTAATATATTTGAAGACAATACTATTCTATATGCATAGTACATGTCATGCCATTTCTGGTGGTATGTGGAACGTCACATAACTCCTTACATTTAGAGATTTATGGCCATGTGAAGTTGGAGAACCCTCATGAGTCATAAAGAAGCCCCAAAAGGTCAAAGTAGTTAAAGTGCTTGCAAAGAAGAAATTATTTAAATAATAAACTGAAGTGATGAGTGTACTATAAGTCAAAGTGGATACAAAATAAATTATTTAAATAATAAATTTAATGGATAAATTACTAAGTGGACAAGTGGTTAGAAGTGGGTTAGCCCTAAAATAATCAAAGTGGTTTAAGATGGTTAGAAGGTAACCCCTTGAGGAAGAAATGAAGTGATGAGTGTACTATAAGTCAAAGTGGATACAAAAGAATTTATTTAACTAATAAATTTAATGGAGAAATTACTAATTGGACAAGTGGTTAGAAGTGGGTTAGCCCTAAAATAAGGAAAGTGGTTTAACTTGGTTAGAAGGTAACCCCTTGAGGAAGCTACATAAAAGTATAAATAAGAGGAAAGGGTATCTCATTTAATTACACTTGAGAATATTGAATATCTACAACTGAATGAGGTAACCAAAGGATATATATAAGGCAAATTTCAGAGGGAAGGTGAAGTAAAGACGGCCAAAATTCAAGGGAGGATAAATTATTTTGATGATGCTTTCTAAGGTATGTTATTTACAGGTCATCTCACCATTTTTGAAATATTTGTTTTTCTAGAATGATTCATACCACTAAATATGGAGTCCATTTAGGAAACATATCCAATTAGTTGTGATAAAAATTTCATATTGTGGGTCATTGTATGTTTGGAGTTACACTCCGTGGAAAATAGTGTTTGTGGCTAGTCCGGAAACTAGTCTAAAACAAGTGTTTCGGGTAAAAACGTCATAACTTCTTCATAATAGATCCAAATTCAGTAAGAAAAAATGTATTGGTTAGAGTATTGTCTGTAGTATTCTGTGTACCATTTTCATATCCATACAACAAATATTCCATGTGGGGCACGCTCTACAAGTTCACTCTCTAGAATAATCTAGAATTCAACAAGTTATGCCATTTTTGCTATAACTTCTTTTATGAGAGGTTCCAAGTAGTGAAACTTGGAGGAATTGTATAAAGACACTGAAGAACATTGTGTACTATTTTCATATATTTATTCATTAAATGTACATAATTATGATTATTTAAACTTAGGGTTATTGACTATTTCAAAATTAGTCATGTGAGACTAAAGTAAAGTTTGATGAAAATGCTAGTCTCTTGTTGTTAAAGTTAAGGAAGGTTTGCATGTATGTGATCATATATACCAAGTCTATTACAGATTTACAAATCAGATTTGTATTATGAAATTGATGAGGGCTTTTGGTTGATGGTACATGTTAGGTACATGGTTGAGACAAGTAGTTGATGAGTTGGCACATACATG
>ML788376.1:168806-184613 GCA_009831015.1 Picea engelmannii
ATGCTTCCAATGAATGTAATTCTTAAATACATATAAGAAAAATAATTCTGTGGTTTTCTCCCGCTTTGGTTTCCACGTAAAAACATTGGTGTATGATTTCTCATTTGTTCATTGTTTATTTACTCTGAAACTATTGGATGATAATGCTACATTGATATAACACTTGAATTTTATGGTTAAAAAGGATTAAATTGCTCTATTATTGATTTACCCCCCCCTCTCAGTATTCCAGCAAATATTTCCTATATATGGATGAAATCTTATGGATATCCTTCAAGCGACACTTGGAAACGTTTTCTCCATATAATAGTTGGATGAGTCATAAAAGAAGTTCAAGATAGTCAACCAATATTCCAGTTGTTTCCTATTTTTGTGGATCAAAGATATTTTTGTAATCTAAATACTGAAAAGTAGGATCAGATAACCAATTTTTGGTTCTAGCCTAAATGTATAAATCTCTGTGAAATATTCAATGTAAAGGGTTCTTTTTTTTGGAGGCCCGAAGGACTATCTTTTGAATAAAAAATTTCAAGTTTTGGAAGAATCAAACTTCAATGTTTCAGTCTGTGTAATTCTATTTTCTATGTTATTTCCATATTCTTAAATTTCTTCTTAAATGTGTCTATTTCCATGAATGTGATGATTTAGTACGACTACTACCATGATTTACTACAAAGGTATCTTTAAAGGTCACATATTTCTTCAATATATTGTATGCATTAAGAAGACATGTGATTGAATGCTATTATTCCTTTTTGAACATAAATAAAAATATTCTTTTGTATTCAAATCTTACTCTGGTTTAGATACAAATTTAATGATCATTTCTTCTATCTAAAAGTTAAATAATATTTATCATAGATACACTATTTCACTATTCAATTTTGTTTCTTCTTATTTATTTTGTCATCATATTTACAAATTTAAATGTGACTGAAACAAAGAAACTTTGTCTTCTAATATTTATCTATCATATATTCTAAGACTAGTAAAATAGGCCCAAACAAAGCAACAAAACACCATGTTCTAAGACAGATCAATCAAAACAAAGTTAACCAATTTCATGGATTCCTTGGCATAGTTTCCTATCCAGAAACATCTCAAGGATTACAATAGAGAAGAAAAGGAATTATCTAGTAGGGATTCATTCTCATTAAACGAGTTCCAAATCATTATTGTGCCATCCATTTGCAATCTTCCTCAAGAATGCTTCCTTTTATATAGGTTGATGGTATATGCGAAGTCTATGTCCATTATCCATTAGAAGAATTTTTTTTTCATATACGATACATATTTTGATGGCCCCAATTTCATATATTGTATCAATCTCATATGGAATGATCCATCTGGTGCAAAATTTCCCTCTGAAGTCCTTGAACCTGGAATCAAATAGTAATTCCTGGTCTCCAACTTTGAACTTATTTTTCCTGATAAACTTATCATGTCATCTAACCCTTTAGTGTTTTATCACCATGGCTCGGTGTAGGGAATCTTGTTGTAGCTCATCCAACTCATTAATTTGAAGCAATATTTGTTTCTAAGCCTCTAATAGGTCCAACCCAACTTGTAATTCTGTCCTAGGTGTCTGGAATTTTGTGTCAATGAGAAGTAGTACTATTTTCCCATATACTAACTCATAAGGTGTGCATCCTATAGTGGTTCTCCAGGTTGTTTTGTAGGCCCATAAATCGTCAGGGAGTCTATCATCCCAATCTTTGAGGTGCAACCTGACAATTTTAGTGATAATATCCTTAGGGGTATTGTTAGTCCCCTCTACTTATCCATTTGATTATGGGTGATATGGTGTTGTTACTTTGTGCTTGATTTTATAGTTTTCCATCATGTTATCACCATAACAATTTTATTTTGATGGAATCCAAGTCTCGAAATTTGGCAAGGAGCTACATCAGTGTGGAGGTGTGATAGTTTGGAGGATCGGGTCACATATAGCAGAGAAAGGGATAAACATAGTGGAAGCATGGAAGTGATGGGGCTCAGTGGGCCATAGATATTGAGCAACCTAGATTGATGGTCAAGAGACATATCGGGTGAGGAAAAAATGCGAAGGTTAAGCACTAGAGAGCGGGTTGGGGAAAATACTGTGGTTTTATCCCGCAGACACGTGGTGCCACCAGAGGCATATCAGGGTGAACAGAGGTCTATCCAAAACCATTTTTCCTCGCCCCCGATATTGAAAAGCATGTATAAAAGGAGGGCCCCAATCATTATTTTATGATATTTCAAATCTTTTGAAATTTTGAAAATTGGTACAAACACTATGTCGAACTAAAGCTCAATAGTGAACCAGAATCACGCATTCTCCATTAATTCACATGTATTTTTCATCATGGCCATGAATCCTGTCATTTTATTCGTAACAGAGAAAGATCCTGCCTCTAAAGAAGAAGCCTTAATTGATAGGGAATCTGATATTTTTGACACAGAAATAATCGTCTCACCCATTTTTGTATCCAGAGCCAATTTGTTAGACAATGTCGGGAAATGAATAACCTTCCTCGAAGCGGCCCAAGCATCCATAACCCCTTATGTCATCAAAGTCATGTTCCCTTTCCCAGATTTCATAAGCTGGTGTGCAGAACAATATTCGCAGGAAGAAAAGGTCATTTTGAATAATTTAGGGTCAGAGTTCTTGTGCAGAATAGATAGCCCATCAATTTGACATGCTCTCGGTACAACATAGTCTTCCCCGATAGTGTCGTATCCCTTTGAGGAAGAGAAAATAATCACAGTTTATAGAGACTACCCCCCACCAAGGTCAAAACCCTATTTTTGTAGACCATTGTTAAGCCCCAATATCATTTTGAGAATCTGTCATTGCCTATGGATGTAAGTGTCATGATTATGGAGGTCCAGTGGGCTTGTTCCATACTTAGTTACATTTTAGGATTATATAACAACAAATTTGTAGTAGAGGTCATGTTGGGTTTTTTGTTGATCTTTTTTTAGTTGGAGTCTAGTCAGTCAATCTGTATCAGCATTGAATATTTCATTGTCGATAATGTGCACAAACAGTTGGTAAATTTCCAATCACTGAGACACTTCAGGTATTACACGCATTTGCTGAGAATGTTCCTGGAAACAAGTAAGACGAAATTCCCTCAAGCTGCATTCATCTCAACTGAATGCAAAAGGATCACAATGCTTATTTTTGTAAATAAGATCATGTCCAAGTTTTATAGCCTAATCTTCAACACGAGCTTGCCAAGGGTTTTAGAAGAAATGAAAATCTCTTTACAACCCAACCCAGAGAACAGGGTAGGAGATTGGATGATGTTCATGCATTCTACTGTAATTTGGGTATATGGTTATCAAGAGGTACCTTACCTTTTACCTGTCTTCTTGACTCCCAGAGTATTTTCCCTAGAGTTCATTAGACAAAGGATCATTTCAGAAATAGAGCATTTTCTGAAAATGCACAAGGCATCTAACTTAAAGTTTCATTTCATAATAGGACCCTTTGTGGTAAAGACTAGGTCATGTTTTCCTCAAAACCAGGCCAAGCTCAGTGAATTTGGGTTTAAAAAGTTACAAGGGAGGAAATATGATCCACACCAGGTCATATCTAGAAGAAGGTTGATGAGCAGACAAGGTCCCTATGAACATGAACATGTTGAAGGATTTGATAAATTGGCAAATCTGGAAACCTGTGCAAATATGGAAGTCATTTTGCAACTTGATTAGACACAATAAATAAATTCATCCCCACAGTAGATACAGACATAGAAAACCTCTCCAAGGCTAACCATTAAAGCTCCAAAGATCAGTGTTTATAACAAGAGGAGCAGTTCAGAGGACCTAGGTGCCAGTAGTCAACAAAAAGTTCTCAAGAAAATGAAAATCACACCATCTTCTCAGATAGTAGACCTAGAGGAAGAAGAGCCCAAAGAGAAAATGAGCATGGAGATGGTGGAGAGAAGAACCAAAAATGAAGAAGCTAATACAAAGAGCATGCCATAGGGTGAAAGCAGCTCAAGAGTTTTCAGGAGCAAGAAACATGTCTTTAGTAAGACACCTGGAGTGGTCTACCAATCCAAAGAAGATTTGGAAAACCAATACATTGTGAAAGGAAATTTGGTCATGAGTGAAATTAAGGATTTGTTACCTAAAGTAGAGAGGATCTCCTAGCACAAGTCTTCCTTGTTCTCAGTTAGGGATATAGAAAGAAATGCATTCAACATAGAAGTGGAAGATGAGGATAAAATGTCTAAAATCAGGATGCATTATGAAAATATTGGTGCCCCAGACAAGGTAAAGTTCCACAGAAACGCCAGTGACATGCTATATTCAGATTACCTGAGTCTGAGTTTGAGGGTTTCAAGATTGACAACCCATGCACTCAAATTGGATGGACAATTGAAACAGGAAAAAGCATCCAGCAGAGCCTGGCAGACACATGTCAAAAGATTGGAATCTAAAGGCCCTCAAGGGGTAAAATATTCCTTAGATGAGAAATAAAAGATGATCCAAATCTTGAAGAAGAAGCTAAAAATGTCTGCTACAAAACATCCACAAACAACAGAGCTAGCTTCTCTAGAGAAAGAAAAGGAGACATTTAGAAAGGAAACACTAAATTACAAAGCCAAAGTATTGCAGCTGGAAAAGGAAAAAGAGAGTTGGTCACAAGGACAGACAGTAACATCAGACGTAGATGTTGTTGTACCTTTTGCTACAGAAATTAGGCCTAACCCTGATGGAGTGTTTCAGTCTATGTCCCAAGTTAGCCTAAAAGAAAGGGAAATCAAGAATCTCAGAGGAGATATAGAAAGGATGCAATAGGAAATGAAAATTAAGAAAGAGAAGATGGCCCAGTTCCAAAGGGAAAATCAAGCATTGCAGGAAAGAGTGAGAAAATTGAAAACGAGGTTGAAAGGTAAAAGACTTTTGCAGGGATATAAACATGTAATATAGGACTCTATCACTAATGAGGCTTCCAAATTCAAGGTATACCTAAATTTCATAAATGACAAAGACAGTATGGATGTCACTGGCCGAAGTAGGTGTATATTTGTAAATGAAACACTGGTGAAAAAAGCCTCAGAATGGGCCCAAAACGCTATAAATTTGCTTAATTTTGTTCCTACCGCTGATCTCCAGACCATTGGGGTCAAAGATAGAAATGCACTAATCATTTGGGCTAGGAGGATTATCGCTAAGAAAACTTTTCTCAAGTGAGTTCAAACCAAAGCCGTGTAGATGGAGCAAAGTATATAAGAATTTAAGGATATATTTGAACAATTGTTTGTCAATGGCCTCCCACCATTTTGGGATGGCAAAGGAAAATTACACAACCCAGAACAGTACAACTCCCTCCTCACACAGTGAAAAATGGATCATTCTAAGTTTGACGGTTTGGAAGAAAACTTGAAGGGACCAAGTCTATTGGAATATCTAACCACAAATTTTGAGATTTTAAATCAGTTTAAGACAATGAATATCAGGCTGCCAACTATGTCTTATGCTACTTGCATTGATCTGGATATTCTAATAAAGGAAATGATGGATTATGATATTCCTTCTGACTCATAGTGGAAGGAGATCGTGTGGTTGGGCAAGAAGAAATGCAATTTTCCAGGGACCAATAAGTAACCTCCAGGTGTCTCCAAACTGGCAAGTTCAACAGGAGATCAGAGAAAGACAAATGGCACAGAGGAAGTCGAGTAGTCAAAGAGATCTATCTCTAGTTTATGAAAGGTTTTTTGTGTAAATCATTGTAAATCGGTTTGCCTATCGAAACCGTTGGCTTGTAATTATTGTAGTCAATTTTTAGACACTGAAACGCTTCAGTTTCAACCATTGTAATCAAATTGTATAAGTACTAGACATTATGAACAAATTAATGTTGGAAGAAGTGAAAGGGAACCTGCTTAGTTGTTTTGAACCACATTGTAATTTTCTGGAGCTGAATTGAATACATATGCAGAAGCTTTTGAAGTCTCTATGAAAAGATTCTAATGGTGGTGATATGAGTTTTGTCTTATTTCATCATATGTATTTCCTATGTTATTTATTTCCATTTGCATTGTCTTCTGATTAAATTGGATAGTTAAAAGATCTAACATCATCTTGTGATGCTCTCATCTTAAGCAATTTAAACTGTGTGAATTTCCTCTTAACTAATTCAGAATTCATTTTAGTAATGCTCTGATGCAGTTATTTGTTTTATCTCTCTTCTTACACCCTGCTTAAACTCAATTAACAACTCATATTCATTGCCTCATTTAGAATTTATCCTCTAGAGATTTCTACTGGCCAGTCATCGTTTTCCTTCACTTTCAGAATTTCGACTCCATATCCCTAAGAGTCCCTCCCCTTCTTTCTAGCAAACTTTATAAAAACCCCCAAAATAATCTGAATCTATCCATTGATTGCCAAAGATATATCAAGTGACACGAGATATCGCTCTCTAATTTGAGTAGGCTAGTGTCCATCTCTAAAGTAGGTTTAAACAATTACTTTCATTTTTCTATCAACCAGACAAAATTTACAAAGTGCTAACATTCTCGTGACTGTGCCGGGGATGAAATTGAAAAATCTTCCCTAGGAAAAATGACTTAAAGATTTAGTTTGATCCCTGAGGGTGACAGTGGATCAAATACCTTACTGGCTGATATTATTTTTTCCCTAGAGACTCCATTACCAAAAGACCATTTGCACCAAACAGTGTGAGCTAGAAACCCTGGCTCCCAAGAGAATTCACACCAAAAGAAACCCATAACCAGAAGTTTTGATCCCTATGTCTGACCCTGAAAATATTGTACATAAACGAAAAATAAAAGCTATTAAGCCCAGTGTTGTGTCCATACTGATATCTTTCCTTACCTAAAGATAGGGTGACAAGCATTGAAGACCATGAGATTGATGCAAAATTTGAGTAAGCTCTATTCAGAACTAAATCTGAATCTTGTTTAAACGAGACCATCTTTGACGAAAAGAGATTCAAATATTTGATTTTGGCCACATATTCCAGGCCTACAATGATCCTTTCTTAGAACCAACAACCACTCAGACCCCTCACAATAGACATGGAAACTAGATTTTATCCTCTCGTACTACATGCTCAACTACATGATTTGCCTCAAGATTATAACCTAAGATTCAAACTATATGATGTGAAAGTAAACATATCAGCCCAGAAGAACCTAGACTAGTTTAATGATTCATAGACTTAGAGGAGGTGGACTTTGAAGATGTAAAAATGAGTCTGTTTACATTAATTCTTGTGGGAGAAGTGAGGAAGTGGTTCAGAGCTCTTCCAACAGCTAGTATCATGGATTTTAAGGCCTTTGAAACCAGTTTCCTTGCAAAATGGGGCTATAAGAAAAATCCCCTTCAGTTGTTAACCTAGTGTAACAACATGAAGAAATCACCTCACGAAACAATGCAGGAGTTTTCAGCCAGATTCATAAAGGTCTATAATTTGATTCCTGTTGAGGTAAAACCCCCCCTAAAGATTCTCAACTCATACATGTCAATTCTTTTGAAAGCAATTTTTCTTTATTATTGAGAGAATGAAGATCTACTACTTTAGATGATATGATGACTGATGCCATAGAGGTCAAAGTGAATCTAATGGTGTCAAGAAAGATACAATCTAACCCTGGCAGGGACATGAACAAAACTCAAGAGAAAGCACAACCTTCAACCTCAAAAACATCATAAGAAAGGTTTAAAGCAATGATCAGAAACATGGAGAGAATGATGGAGAGAATGGCCCTAGGTAATAGGTATAACCCCAGAGAACAGACTGATGGTCCACCCAGAAATCTGAGGAGACCAACAATCCCAAAAATTAGACAAAGAGAGTAAAGAAATTAGGGGAATCAGGCAAATCATGCAGATCAGGCGAATCAGGGAAATCAAGGAAATCAGGGGGAACAACAAATAAGGCCTCCTTTTCAAAATAATTATGTGAATGAGAATTATGATGGATATTTTGAATACAACATGAAATGTTGTGATGATAAAGAAACAGAGGTATTTTTTACTAAAGAAGAACACAACTAGTTCATGGATGCAAGTGAGATCTTTTTGCAGGATGAGGAGGAAAGGCTATTAGTATAAACAAAAGATTACCAGACAGGATTTCAAAATACCATCATGCAATTCCAAAGACAATATAACCTTAGAAATAAAAAATTGCCTCCAAACCCTCCAAAGGGAAACCCCACCAAAGAAGCTTACAGTAACATACCTTCTTCAAGTTAACCCAAAAAAGATTTAGCTATAAAATACTTTGTTGTGAAGGATTATGCTACAAAGGTTACTATGGACAAAGGAAAGTAGAAAGAAGAACCCTAGAAGAGAATATTGGAGGCAAGGAAAGAAACAGTCACCAATGAGGTAGAGAAAACATCATCCTCCTTTAATTTTGAAAGTGAGATGGCCAAGATTAAAATTATGTACCTTTCAATGAATTAATAAAAAACACTGAGTATATAAATCAGATCATCAAAATGATGAAGATGGAAGAAACTTTTGATACCTTGAACATACAAGATAATCACCCATCCATCTTATTTGGCCCACGTGCAGAGGAAAATAGTGATATTGAAGAAGTTCCCCCTTTTTATGTCAGTCTAAAAATCCATGATATGATTCTGCACAATGTTATGTTGGATTTTGGAGCATCTCACAACCTGATGCCCAAAGTGGTCATGGACCAATTGGGCCTGGACATCACAAGGCCTTATAAATATCTGTTCTCTTTTGATTCAAGAAAGGTGAGATGCCTTGGCCTGATCAAAGATCCGTTGGTGTCTTTGGCACAAATCCCAGCAAAGAACATGGTTATGGATGTAGTGGTTGTTGATATCCCTCCAAAATTTGGCATGTTGTTGTCCAGGTCTTGGGCTGTAAAATTAAAGGGAACTCTCCATATGAACATGTCATACACCACTATCCCTATATTTGGTCAAGACAAAATGTTGTACAGAGAGGTTTTTCTTAAGTACATGGCCAAAAACAAATCACATCCTATCAATCATCCCATATATTCAGTGGAAATTGAGTTGGGGTCTTCCATTTTCTTCAATGACCTGTGTTCCGAAGAAAAAGAACCATAAATTGATATGGCTAACAAAGAGAGATCTGATTAGCAGATTGAGGAATATTCAAAGAAGAAAGATGAAGCATAAGATCAGATATGGAATATGAATTTTGATGGAGTTGACTACAGAGAGGAATCTGGAGATGGCGTATGGATCAATCACCCCAAAGGAGACTCAAAATTATGTTCTTACAAACTTGTTTTTGAATGCACAAATAACATGGGTGAATATGAAGCATTAATATTGGGTTGAATTTTTTGAAAGAATTGGGTTCCAAAAGAATTTTTGTACATGGAGAATCAGAGCTAATTATAAATCAAATCAAAGGCATATTCCAAGCAAAACACCCTAGACTGAGGGATTATAGGAATATGGTACTAGACCTCCTTGAGAAGTTTCCAGAATGTAATCTTTCAACAATTCCAAGAGGATAGAATCAGGTTGTTGATGCCTTGGCTGCTTCAGCAACAATTTTCAAAGTTCCAATTTTACCTAACAGAAGTTACAAGTTTGAGGTCAAGTACAAGCCAACAGTACCAGATAATATGAAGCACTGGCAATTTTTTGAAGAAGACAAATAGATAGAAAGATTCCTCAAGATGGAGAACGAATTCGAGAAATTGAACATTGATGATGAATATTGTGATGAAGAAGTAGATGCAGCTTCTTTCACCACAGGTGGTTACTTCAAAAATCGGATTGCAGGTAGAGATATCATTCAGCTAAAGAGCAATATCATTCCCAAGGGGCTAGTCCCATTGGAGAAACTCTTTGATAATAATGATGTGGCCAGAAGTCCAAAGATTAAATTAAATGAAGGGGATGTGGAAGATTGAAATATTGGGACTCCAGAAGATCCAAAGATCATTAAGTTGTCCATAACACTCAGCCCTGCAGTCAAGGAAAGGTATGTAAAATTAATGAAAGAATTCCCTGATGATTTTTCTTGGAGCTATGATGAGCTGAAAGTCTATGATACCAATATAATTTAGCATGTTATCCCAATAAAGGAAGCTCACAAGACATTCAAACATAAATTGAAAAGGATAAACCCTTTGTTTCTACCCTTGATTGAGAAAGAATTAAAGAATCTATTTGAAGCAAAAATCATAGTATCCCTGAGATTTTCCAAATGGGTGGAAAATCTGGTGCTAGTCAGAAAAAAGAGTGGAGAGATTAGGTTGTGTGTATATTTTAGAAATCTAAACAAGTTGTCTCTAAAGGAAAACTACCCATTGCCTAAGATGAATCAAATTTTACAAAAGGTAGTAGGCTCTCAGAAAATGTCAATGTTGGATGGTTTCTTTGGGTATAATCAGATTATGGTGCATCCTGACGATCAAGAAAAGACAACATTTAAAACACCTTGGGGAACATTCATGTATGCCAAGATGCCTTTTGGGCTCATGAATGCAGGGGCAACATTTCAGAGAGTTATGGGCATAGCTTTTGTTGACGAGAAGGAAAAGTTCATTTTTATCTACCTGGATGATATCACTGTGTACTCTGCCTCGAATGAGGAACACCTTAAGAATCTAAGAAAGGCATTTGAAAAATGAAGGAATTTTGGTATATCATTGAATCCCAAGAAGTCAAATTTTGCCATGGAAGAAGGAAAGTTGCCAGGTCATATTATTTTGAAAGAGGGGATAAAGGTATATCCCAGTAGAGTTGAAGGAATATTGAAAATTGGCATACCCAGAAGTAAAAAGGAGGTACAATCTTTCTTGGGAAAAGTGAATTTTCTGAGAAGATTCATCCCTAATTTGGATGAAATCATAACACATATTACCAACATGCTCAAGAAGGGAAATGAAATATAATGGATTCATGAAGCCAGAAATTCCTTTGAAGACATCAAGGTGGCATGGAACAAGGCTCCAGTACTGGGCAGTCATAATTTTGAAAAGGATTTCATATTGTTCTCCTTCGCTTCAGAACACACAATTGTTGGTGTTTTACTCCAGAAAGATGACCAAAATTTTGAGAATCCCATAGAATATTACAACAAGAGGTTGGGGGATGATCCTCTGAAGTATGACATCATGGAGAATCAGGAATATGATTTAGTCAAGGCCTTGAAAGAATTCAGAGTTGACATCTTGCATTCCCATACTAGTGCTTATGTACCTAGCTTCTTAGTGAAAGACATCTTAACCTAGCCTGATCCTGAAGGAAAGAGGGGAAAATGGATAGCAATGATGTTAGAATATGACCTTGAGATCAAACCCACCAAGTTGATAAAAGGAGAGAGGCTTGTGAATTTGATGGCACAGACCAATTGTGAACTCTTAGGAATAAATTTCATCACAGACCTTTCAGAAGGTGCATAAGAGGAGAGGACAACTCCACAAATAGTCCAGAAATTTCTTGACTCCACATGGTATGCAAATATCATCTTTGTTTTGAAGAATTTGCAGGCTCCTACTGAATTAAGTAAAACAAAGGCAAGGTTCTTGAAACTGAAAGAAGAAAAAAATTGTATAGTAAATCAATCCCTATATTGGAAGGATCCTAGGGGAATTTTACTGAGTTGTTTGCTAGAAGAGGAAGCTAAGAAGACCATCAAAGAGTTCCATAAGGGTGACTATGGAGGTCATCATTATTGGAAAACCACTATGCACAAAATCTTGCGAGCTGAGTTCAATTGGCCTAGAATCTTTTCAGATGTCTATAAATGGGTTTCAATATGCCATGAATGTCAGATTTTTGAAGGAAAAAAAAAATTGCAACCTCTTCCTTTGAAGCCCATCTCTGTGGAAGCTCCTTTTATATAGTGGGGTCTTGACATCATAGGGGAAATACATCCACGGTATTCAGCCCAACACAAATGGAATCTAACAAAAAAAGATTATTTCACTAAATGGATCGAGGCAGTGCCCACCAAGCAAGCAACATATGCTGTCATCATCTAGTTTTTGGAAGAAAATATTTTGTCTAGGTTCATATGTCCAATCAAAATCATCACAAAGAACGCAACAACCTTTAAGTATAAAAGGATGGAGAAATTTTGTAGTGAATACAACATAACACTTTGCCACTCCTCTTCTTATTACCCTCGGGGAAATGGGTTAGCTAAGTCATCAAACAAGAGCCTCACTAGAATTATAAAAAATTTGCTGCAAGAAAATAAAAAGGCTTGTCACAAAAATCTCATTCATGCATTATGGGTTGATAGAATCACCCCAAAGAGGTCCATCACCACCTCACCTTTTCATATCATCTATGGAACTAAAGAAATTGTTCTTAATACATTGGGGTTTCCAGTAATGAGAATGTTGTAGGAGCAAGATGCAGAGACAGATGCCACACAAAGAAGGAAGGATGAACTCATCAGTGTACAACAAACCATAGAAAAATATTTTGACAATAATCAACTGCACCAAGACAAGATCAAAGAGGATTTTGATAGACATACCAAGGTGGATAACTTCAAACTAGGAGACTTGGTACTAAAATGGGACGCTATAAATGAAGATAAGGGAAAACATGGGAAGTTTGATCATTTATGGTTGGGATCGTTCGAAATTGTAGCATATTGTGGAAGTAATGCCTACATACTACAAGAGAGTAATGGAGACTGTTGAGACCCGAAATTAACATCCCCATTACCCTATTATACTCTTCACCTATACCTTTTTGGCCTACCTAAAGCTTGAGTGAATGAAAAGAACGCTACCATTTGCCAATAATAAGGTCATAAGGTAAAGTATGGTTAATTCATGCATTTTGTGGTTTATAGAGCTAAGGAATTAAATATTTCATGTACTAATGCTCAATTTGTCATATGTGAATCTTTGACCTCTAAATGACTAGTGTTCCTATACCAGCTCAGTTATCTAGTACCTGTGCACCAAGATTGTTGTTGTTCGAATACGGTACCAAGTGCATCCAGTACTAAAATAACATATGTTATGATCTAGTACCAACACACACTGTTATGATCCAATACCAACATCCACATAATGTCATGATCCGGTACCACCTTTTGCGCACTATCATGATCCGGTACCATCTCCCTGTTACGATCCAGTACTAATATGGAAGAGCCTAATGCACTAAGTTAAGTGCTAGATCTCGCCTAAGTCAATTGGTGGATGCCTATTTGCTTTAGAAAGGCTATGATAAGAATCGTTTGTTGATTGCCTCATCCTCATGCACTTCGTGTCATGAGGATGAAGCTAAAGATGTAACTAAATGATTGAACTTAACAACTGATTGATTTGCAAATCACTTTGCCTCCTTGTGTTTCACAATTTATACTATTAAATAGTCGTGGCAAGGATGGTAGAGGGAGTAGGAGAGTTAGCATATCACCAATATGTAAAGTAGCATGTGATAGTACAGAACATATCCTGAGTGAAAATTAATGGAATGTCATTTTATCTCCATATTTTGATTGTCTATGATTAAGTGTGAGTTGAGTTGTTAATGAAAGTTTTGATTTTATGTTTTGAGATGTAAGTGAGAGTAATGTGTGTGTTGAAGACAAGCCTCCTGTAGAATTCAGCAGCTGACCTGTTTAAGTGACGAGGGTCCACCACCCAACAAAGGTCAACCTCTTCATAGATTAACATTAGCATTTGTTTTCCAGTAGTGTAAAAATTAAATTAGCTAAAGCTTTAACTTTGTTAGATGATAGCAGTATAGCTTAGACTAGGATTTCTATTATATAATTGCTTAGAGATCTTATTTGCTCTATTTTCGCATATGCCCTATTTTTGTTCTCATGAATTTGATTTCCTTGAGTGATCATATATGTTGGCAGCAATAGTCAAAACTATTTGGATAAGAACTAGTGAAGTTCATTGTGAACCACATCAGAACCAACATATTAACTATTGAACTACCCATGCTATGCTTTGATGATTGATGTGTCATTTCCTTTCAGAAGTGTGGATTTCATAGTTAGTTTTCTAGGTCAGATAGCAGAGTTGATCTATAAAACCAATTACATATCATACTTGCATGTGCCATAATGGAATGGATAGCCTCTCTATGAAAGACAACCAAAGTGCATTGCAGTTGCTATTTTGATTTGTTTCCAGCATGCATAATCTAGTTTAATTCTATACTCGTGACATTAGAAATTACCTTTCTTATTGGTGTCTTGTAACTCTATTGATTACAAATCTTGGATTGATAATTAATGAGTGCATTATACTAAAAAAATTAGCACAACATTTTGGCGTTGTTGTCGGGGAGTTGCAAACAGTAGGAAGTGATTTTTAGCTTAGATTGTTTGCATAAATTTTAATGTTTTTAAAAGGTTGCTTGAGGGAGGAGGATAAAATGTTTAAGACGTGAGTGAAGAGCCATGCGGCCACTAGAGTGGGGTTCTCCGAAGCCAGGTTGCCTTCTTACCTTCTAGATAGAATTAGGATTTCAATTTAGCTAAAAGATCAAATTTCCATTTTATGCATGGATATAGAGATAACAACGGTAGATTTGTAAGCTCCAAAGATTCAAAAACAAACCCTCCCACTAATCCAACTGACACTGGTGCAGGAAAAATTCCACCAAAAACAAATTCAAGGGGAGCCGGCGAGGCTCCATAAGGAGAACCTAAAACAGAAGAATCAGTATTGGGACAGGCAGAACGTGAGTCTGTTGAACATTTAGGAGACACAGAAAATCCAGTTTCTGAACCATCCATCAGTAGAATGGCAGAAGAAGAAGGAAATGCATCTACAGAGACTGAAACCTTTGGGTTTCCAATCTTGGATATTTCCAAAAACATCATCATGAAGAATATCCCACTATCATCGTTACCCACTTTCAGAGGTACGTCAACTAAAGACCCAGATTTATTTTTATTTGATTTTGACATATTATGTAGAAGCTATAACTACTCAGACGATGCCCAAAAACTAAAGATTTTTCCTACTACAATGAAAGATTCATCCCTAAGATGGTTCATGATCTTAGGAGAAAATACAATCCTCTCTTGGGATCAAATGAAAGACACATTTTTACGAAAATACCAAGACTATTGTAAGGATAATGTTAAAAATGACATTTTTAAAATGCAGCAAACAGAAGATGAAAGTCCTGAAGACTACTTAGAAAGGTTCTTATACAACTATCAAAAGTCAAAACTATTCACCACAGACCCAGCTGTAGTAAGAAGTGTATTCTTGAAAGGTCTTAGGGACGATTGCATAGAAGTTTTAAACTTGTTGAGTTCAGGAGATGTACACCAAAAACCTTTCTTAGAAATTGTAGATTACTGTAGGAGATACTCAAGAGGACAAGCTAAAATAGGTAAAGGACCAAGAGATCCTTTTAGCAGAAATACAAAACAAAGTTCAGGGACTATCACCAGAACTAAGTTAGGAAACTTATTGGAGAACTTTAAAACAGACATCTTGGGCACAATAAGTAACCAATTAGATACTCTGAAACTGAAAAAGCAACAAGAAGAAGATGCTTTAGCAATATTTTGTCATAGATTCTGAAAGAAGCACAACAGTGAGAAAGAATACCCATTAAATGTCATAGAAATCTGTGGTTTGTGTACACTAGAACACCCCACATATGAGTGTCCAACCTTGCTTGAACTACAAGCCATGTAAAAGGGAGGAGGAGTCTCACAAGAACAACCACACCCTTCTAGAAGACCTTGGAGAGCCCAAAATCCCAATACATTTTATGATCCTAATACACAATATCAACAACAACAATGGGATCCTTCCCCAATGACTTATCCACAATGGACACCTCAGCAAACTCAGCCTTG
>ML788376.1:196966-230134 GCA_009831015.1 Picea engelmannii
GCCAGCGACATGCTATATTCAGATTACCTGAGTTTGAGTTTGAGGGTTTCAATACTAACAACCCATGAAATCAAATTGCATGGACAATTGAAGAAGGAAAAAGCATCCATTAGAGCCTGGTAGACACAAGTCAAAAGATTGGAATCTGAAGGCCCTCAAGGGGTAAAATCTTCCTTAGATGAGAAAGAAAAGATGATCCAAAGCTTGAAGAAGAAGCTGAAAATGTATGCTATAGAACATGCACAAACAATAGAGTTGGCTTTTCTAGAGTAAGAAAAGGATACATTTAGACAGGAAGCACTAAATTTCAAAGCCAAAGTACTGTAGTTGGAGAAGGAAAAAGAGAGTTGGTCACAAGGTTAGGCAGTAACATCAGGCGTAGTTGTTGTTGTACCTTTTGCTACAGAAATTGGGCCTAACATTGATGGAATGGTTCAAGCTATGTCCCAATTTAGCCTTAAAGAAGGGGAAATCAAGAATCTCAAAGGAGATATAGAAAGGCTACGATAGGAAATGAAAATTAATAATGAGAAGATGGCCTAGTTCCAAAGAGAAAATCAAGAGTTGAAGGAAAGAGTGAGCAAATTGAAAATGAGGTTGAAAGGTAAAATACTTTTGTAGGGAGATAAACATGTAATATAGGACTCTATCATTGTTGAGACTGCCAAATTCAGGGTATACCTGAATTTCATAAATGAAAAAGACAACATGGATGTCACTGCCCAAAGCAGGTGTACAGTTGTAAATGAAACACTGGCGAAAAAAACTTCCAAATGGGCCCAAAACACTATAAATTTTCTTAATTTTGTTCCTACCGCTGATCTTCAGACAATTGGGGTCAAAGAAAAAAATGCACTAATCATCTAGGCTAGGAGGATTATCGCTAAGCATAATTTGCTCAATTCAGTTCAAACCAAAGTCGTGCAGATGGAGCAGAGTATACAAGAATTTAAGGATACATTTGAACAATTGTTTGTCAAGGGACTCCCACCATTTTGGGATGGAAAAGGAATATTACAGGACCCAGAATAGTACAAATCCCTCCTCACACAGTGCATAATGGATCATTCTAAGTTTGACGATTTGGAAGAAAAATTGAAGGGACCAAGTTTGGTGGAATATATAACCACAGATTTTGAGATTTTAAATTAGTTTAAGACAGTGAATATCAGGCTGCTGACTATGTCTTACGCTACTTGCATTGATCTAGATATTCTGATAAAGGAAATGATGGATTATGAGATTCCTTCTGACTCACAGTGAAAGGATATCGTGTGGTTGGGAAGGAAAAAATGTAGTTTTCCAGGGACCAACAAGTAACCTCCAGGTGTCGCCAAACTGACAAGTTCGATAGGAGATCAGACAAAGACAAATGGTGCAGAGGAAGCCGAGCAGTTAGAGAGATCTGTCCCTAGTTAATGAAAAGTTTTTTGTTTAAATCATTGTAAATTGGTTCGCCTACCGAAACCCTTGTCTTGTAATTATTGTAGTCAGTTTTTAGACACTGAAACACTTCATTTTCAGCCATTGTAATCAAATTTTATAAGTACTAGAAATTATGAACGAATTAATGTTGGCAAAATTGCAAGGGCACGTTCTTAGTTGTTTTGAACTACATTGTAATTTTCTGTTGCTGAATTGAATACATATGCAGACGCTTTTGAAGTCTCTATGAAAAGATTATAATGGTGGTGATATGAGTTTTGTCTTCTTTCATCATATGTATTTCTTGTGTTCTTTATTTCCATTTTCATTGTATTCTGTTTAAATTTTATAGTTAAAAGCTCATAATTCATCTTGTGATGCTCTCAGCTTAAGCAATTTAAACTATGTGAATTTCCTCTTAACTAATTCAAAATTCATTTCAGTAATGCTCTAATGCAGCTATTTGTTTTCTCTATCTTCTTACACCCTTCTTAAACTCAATTAACAACTCAGATTCATTGCCTCATTTAGCCTTTATCCTCTGGAGAGTTCTACCGGCCAGTCATCATTTTCCTTCACTTTCATAATTTCAACTCAATATCCCTAAGAGTCCCTCCCCTTCTTTTCTAGAAAGATTTATAAACAACCCCAAAACAATCTGAATCTAGCCATTGATTGCCAAAGATATATCAAGTGACATGAGAGAGCCCTCTCTGAGTTGAGCAGGCTAGTGCCCAACTCTAAAGTAGGTTGAAACAGTTACCTCTAGCATTTGTCTATTAGCCGGACAAAATTTACAGAGTGCTAACACATCATATATCTAATAAGCCATGATGTGAAATGAGTTCCTCTATCGTTCACTATCTCTCTTGGTATCTTGAACCTTACACATATTTATTCATGGATAAACTCCACTACTTCCCACTCGATTGTTGTCGAAAGTTATTTTTCCTCCATCCATTTTGTGACATAATCCATACAAACAAGGATGTAGGAGTTCCAAAAAGAAGGGGAATTTATTGGTCCCACAAAAGCAATGGCCCATTTTTCAAAAGGTTGTAACACCATTTGCAGTCGTAGCATACTTTCATATGATCTTACGGGTCTACCCATGCATTGACAACTGTAACACCTCTTCATATAATATTTGGCATATTTGAAAAGTGTGGGACAATAATACCCCTGGTGGAGTTCCTTTTTCTTAGTCCTTTTGTCAGCAAGGTGGCTCCCATATGGCCCATCATGACAGGATTTTAGTATCTCATGGAATTTTACCTCTTTTACACATATTTTGTTCATCAAAAAAGGATTAGTGTAGAAGATCCAGTCATAAATCCATGAAAATATTTCACTTTTCTTGAATATACTTTGTCGTTCTTTGGGATTCAAATGATGCAAAAGCTTACTTGCATCCAAAAAGTTAGAAATATATGGAAACCAAGGTGAGTTAGTAGATACTTCAAAGATATGCTCATTTGGAAAGCAATCTTATACTGGAGGTTCATTCTCATTAGATATTATTCTAGAAAGAAAGTCAGCAACTACATTATATTTTCTTGGTTTATCTAGGATGGTAATATCAAACTATTGTAATAAAAGAAACCATATAGTGATCCTACCATTCATGATTGATTTTTTCATTAAATATTTAATAGTAGCGTTATTAGTATGCAATATTACGAAATATCATGTAATGTAGTGCCTAAACTTGTTTATTGCATGAATAACAATATGAAACTCTTTCACAGTTACCAGATAGTTCAATTATGTAGGTGAGAGATTCTTACTCATGCAGTAAATTACATATGGTTTCTTCCATTATAGTTTTCCTAGAACGGATCCAACGACGATGTCTGATGCATATATGGAGATGTGGAATGGGAGGGACCAATCTGGTCCTCATAAGACAAGAGCTTCAAACACTTTATTTTCAATTCATAAAGCACATGCTAACATGTCTCTATCCATACAAACTCAATATATTTGTTAAGTAGAGAAACTAATGGAAGAGCAATACGTGCAAATTTTTCAATGAATCTATGGTAATAACCAACGTATCCCAAGAAAATTTGTACCTGCTTTTGCAAAGTTGGAGTTGAAAAATTTAATATTACCTTTACTTTTTCTAGATCAACTTGAATACCTTTGGATGAGATGTGATATCCTAGTATGATGTCATTAGTTAACATCATCAAACATTTTTCATTACTAAGGGAGATTTTTTACTCTTTGCACCTTATCAATTTTTTCTCTAGATTATCTAATGCCTTGTCAAATTCATCCCCATATGTTGTGAAATCATCCATATATATTTCCACTAAATCATGAATTAGATCAGAAAATCTACCAATAATAAATCATTGAAAGGTGGAAAGGGAATTGCATAACCCGAATGGTTGAAAACAGTAGGAACATATACTTTAAGGATAGAGAAATGTTGTTTTCTCTTGATCTTCAAGTGCAATTTGTATTTGGTTATATCCATTGAATCCATCGAGGAAAGAAAAGTATTTCTACCCTGCTAACGTGTCCAGGACTTGGTCAATAAATGGTAATGAGAAGTGGTAATTATGTGTTTCTTTATTGATTTCTCTATAGTCGAAACAAATTCTCCATTTATCGTTTTTATTTGGTACCATGAAAACAGGGGAGACCCACTGGCTATCAAAAATTGGATAGATGAAGTTAGTTGTAAGAAATTTTTGTAGATCTTCTTTGATTGTGTACTTCAATGTTGGTTTCATCCAGTGCTAGGGTTGGTGAATGGGCCTGGATACTTCCTTAATATATATGTGATGTTTTCATAATTCGGGATGGATCCCCTTCATGTCAGAGTAATCCTAGGTGAAGGCATCAATGTTATTTTAAAACACTTTGACCAATCACTCTTTTTGTTATTTGGTCACTCCTTGGTTGATTTTCAATGTTTTCCCTAGGTTGGTTTCTAGGGATTATATAAGGTACCCTTGATATTTTTATGGCGAGGATTCATGTTAGATGGGTGAGATTATTTTTTAGGCTAGAGGATCGTGTGTTTATGGTTGCATAACCTTCTCAATAATATGTGTGTTTCATGAGGAAGAAGAAGAGGATATAAAATCGTTGATTTCATCATCTTCTTTTTTATCTCTTATGGCTAAGTATTGATCTATGGAGAGGACCTTATGGGATCCCCCTTCTTCCTCACTATCTTTTTTGTCAACCGAAAGTGGTGTTTCTAGATCTATGTTGGGTTTGGCGAGAGGATAGACGGTTAATTGTTTTATGGATGTCCCATGGGATATGATCATGCTTCCTGACCTACAACCAATGTAGGCATTAGTAGTGGCCATCCAAGGTCATCCTATGATCAGAGGATACATGTCCATAGTTTTGGGTTATAGGACCATGAATTCAAAATGATATTCCCATGAATCCATAGAGATCACTACATCTTCTAAGATTCTCGATGGTTTAATCGTTGATTTGCTAGCGACTTAAAGTATGGTTGGGGTTTCCATAAGGCCTATAAGACCTAAGGATTGCATGGTATAATTGTCATAACATTGATGGAATCCCCTAGGTCGATTAATGTGTTACTAATAAGTGTATTATTGATCTACACATTAATGAATGGACTATAAGGGTCAGAGTATTTAGCTGTGAGAACTCCCCCCATCATTAAGTGAGAAATTTTTCTGATGACTTGGAAAATTTGGTGATCGTTTCGTTTCCTATTGGGTTTCCTCAAGCAAAGTTCCCATACCTATTTTGAACATATGGGCACATCCTTGATGAATTTAAATAGTGATATTTTGACACACACATTTTTTATTTCTCTCAGGAAGTCAAACTCAAGCTGAGCAAAAGATTTCTCTAGATGTAACCTTTTTGGATAGGGTGGGAATTCTCGGATTTAAGAGGTTACTAATATTTTTTTTGTTCCAATTCTTCATTTTGGACATCCTCATTCAAATCTTCAATGATAATATGAGGTTGGTCCTTGGTTATTTCCTTCCAGGATCGAAGGTGAATATCATTACATTCTAGGGAAGATATGGAATCAGTCGGGTAGGTTGCAAGTCCAATAGCTTGTGTTGGTTGGAATATCCTTCCATTATTCAAGTTAGGGATGGGTTGTGTAGGTATTTATGGTAAAGGAGGGGTGGATGTATATTCCTGCATCTGGGGAGGAGGAAGAAGTTGCATGGGTGGATGTGTCATAGGTTGTTGAAGTCCTCCTACATTAGGTTTTCTCCATCCCTATTGCCATAATTGGTTTGGGGGAGGAGGAGACACCCATTTTTGTGTTGGAATTCCCCATGGTTGAAAAAAATATTGCATGGAATGGTTAGTCCAATATGAATTGAAATATTGAGATTGATCTTGGATCATACCTTGAGGTTTGGGCTACCAGTGTCAATTCTAAGAGACATAGGATAATTGTTCTGGTTCTTCGGATTTATGATAGATGGATTTTAGTCCTAGTAATAATGGATATTTATGAGTATCATGGTCCTATCTACATATTATGTAATCCTCTATATGATCCTACAAACATTCTTTCCATGGGTGCTTCATTCCGCATTTCAGGAAAAAGATGGCCAAATCTCATTATGTTTCCTCCTTATTCTTATTCATGTGTAGTGTATCCAATTGGGAGCTCAAGGAACTAAGTATGTCATTATTTAAGTCTACTAACATGTTCCCAATTTCTTCTCTCATTACTCCACCTCCAACATTTTTTCTACTTCTTTCCAATATATCTCTTGGTCCCTTTCCTATTTTTGATGTGCATGTGGAATACTTATGAAAAAGTTCCAAGAAAATATACAACTCTAACTAAGAAACATCTCTCCCACCCATTAGGTTGAGGATTCCTATACAATCATCTTGGATTCCTCTTAGAAATAAAACACATCATGTCTCAGGAGCCAAATATCCTTGATTTTCCCTCTGCATGTTATAGGTGAATCATTCAACATAACATTTAAGGCTCTCATCTTCATGTTGAATCATCTTGAAGAAATCCTCTCTTCTTTCTTTATATTTGCAGTAATATTGGTATTTGTATAGAAATTTCTTCGTCATTTGGTCCCATGAGAAGATGTTATCTTTTCCAATACCCATGAACCATCGTAGTGTTGTTCTCTTGAGCATGGTGGAAAAAAGTTTCAGTTTTTGGCAGGGATGATTTTAGGGGATAAATTTCGTTCATGGGATAATTTTCCATGGTTTTTCCCAAAAAAATATTCGCTATTCTAAAAATGATTCGCCCAATTCCTCTAGGATAAAATTATTTTACTGAAAAATTGCCAAACTTTTATACAAACTATATAAAATCCTTAGAATTTTGAATATTTTTACAAAAATATCGCCAAACATTTATAGTTGGCATATGAAGGGTTAGTAAGATTCACAAAGTTTTATACATTTTAAAATAAATTTCCATCCTTAAAATCATCCCTATTTTTGGGGCATCTATCAGATAGTTGTATCTTCTGCAAAGTACATCGAACTCGAAGAGGAAGGTATCAAGATATTATTTAGACAACCCATGAAAGTTTGGCAAGGTTTAATGAGGGATTTTCTTCATCTTGGTCTCCTAATCTATTTCTTTGATTGGAAATACAAAAGTGGAGGGTTCCTCCTTGACAACCTCGTGTGACATTTCTTTCCGAGGATTGCCCTTTGTTTCTAAAGGTTCCTTAGAAAAAGGAACTCTCCAAAGAGATATCGTTCACTGATATACTCTTTTGAAAGAGGAACCTCTGTGTGGAGAGACCCTTGTACAGACTCTTATTTCCGAGGATATGCTTCAGGTTTCTTCTTGGAAATAATTTTTTTTGTAGGTGATAATTAAATTGGTTGATTGATATCCTTTCCCTCTTGTGATTGACTTGCACTGTTATCTTTTCGAGAGCTTTTGGAAGAAATAAAAAATCTACCTTGTTGACTCTAACTCTACTCATAGAAAAGGTGAGAAAAAATTCTATGAATTGTTGAAAATAAATCATAGCACTCAATTTACTAAAATCAAAATCCATACAAATAAACAACAACTACTTCTTTTGAAAGTTCCCCAACAATGACGCCAAAAATGGAAGACTTTTCAATTAATTTATAATTAGTTAAAAAGCAACCAAAGAGTTGTACATTTAATTATCAATATGAGGTTGTACAATGAAACCTACTCATTGTTGGTGAACAAAGAGATAGAAAGTATAAAATACATCACTTGAAGACTCCTTATTTACAATCCTGGAATCAGGAAAGAGAAACACCCAGGCTCACCCAGATTCTAAGAAAACAACGCTAGTAGCTAATCCTAAAAAACTATTGCTAAATAAAAACCCTAAAAATACCCCATAAATCCTCCTACCATAACCTCTTCTTAACCTTCATCTTCCACCCTTCCTAAATTGAAAGAAAAATTTCATGTTTATTCAAAGGGTTACATAATAAAAACTCATGTAAACCCTTATATTCCTTCAAAACCATCCCAAATTCCATCTCCCAAAGAATCTCTTCCAAATTCCCCAAAGCCATATTTGACAATCTCTATAGCAGACTCCATTAAAGTTTTCCCTGAAAGTTATATAGAAATTTCTCTTAAAGACACTACTGTAGTTTCCAAAATTCACCCCTTCAAATATTATCCTCATATTTTTCTAAAAGAATCGCTAGAGACTTCTCCAAAAATTTCCCCAAAGGAATCTCTTGAAGATCTTCCTGTTTGGTCTACCACCCCAGAGTTTTTATTTTTAGATCCAAAAAGGGAAGTTTTAGATATATCACCAACTTAATCTTTAGAAATCCCTCTTGAAGAAAAAGAAGAGCTTATTAAGACTTATATCAACCCCCTTACTCCTAAGAATTCTCATCTTATACTTGAACACCTAATTATGGAAGGGAAAATACCACAACAAAAACAAAAAAAAATCTACCTCCCCCTCCTCCTCCACCAATAGTTTTTAATAAAGTTGCTTCTAGATACACTCCTTTAAATATTACTCATAATATCCATGAATTTATTGATAATTATCTAAAGCTATTGCTTAGATTTAATGGGGAGGGTGAGACCACAACTTCAGACATTTGGAATCATTTGATTACTTCATTGATAATCAAGGTCTTGAATATGAATATTTATATATTAGGATCCTTGTTCAAACATTTTAGGGTGAGGTGAGAACATGGTTTAAGGGTTTTCCCCCTAATTCCATTAATTCTTGGGATAATCTAGAAACAATTTTTCTTAGGCAGTGGGGTGAAAATAAATATCACTTATATTTGTTGACTAAGTTCGAGAATCTTAAAAAGAAACAAAATGAATCTGTCTCATATTTCATCAGGAGGTTTTGTAACATCCCCAACATCCAACTAGGCTATGCCACATAAAGAAATTTGAACTGTATACAAAATTAAAATAGATACACACAAAAACTCTTGCGGAACTTTATATATAAAACTTAAAGCATACAAATACATTCTGCAAATTCATAGATTCATATAGGATAATAATAAAAATACACATGCAACACACACAGGAAAAAACCATAAAAATAAATGCATAAATAATAATGCAACATGTAATTTAACACACAATTGACACTTATCTTGATAAAAATATCACCAACCGCATGTAAACCTTCCATGAACCTCCTAGCCTTATAACATGTTGCTCATCACTCTTAGCAGTGGGTCACCCCTGAGATGGGACTAAACTCCACCCAGGTAAAGGGATTCTTGTTATAACCCTAAATTGCACCAGACATGCATACCTGGCATCAGGCCATCTAACTTGCTATCTTTACCAAGACATCACTGAACAAGATCTTCTAAAAATCATTTTTTTGAAGGTGTACACACCCTGCACCACTACTTCCCACATACACACACCTACTGACCCACTACAACCGACGTACATTCACAAAATATCGTAAAAAATGAAAATTGCATAGGATACTAGTTTCTGGGCTGTTACTTAACCGTTTGAATGCCCATATCCAGTCACCCCAACCGTTACTATCTCCTTTGTCCTATAAAAGAAGGGGTTGGATTCGTATTTCAAAAATAAGCATGAGCGAAAAGAAACTCTGCTCATTTTATCATTCCCCCTTTTCCCCAATTTCAATCCCTTTCCATTTCCCTAGAGAGAACTGAAGAGGAGAAGACAACACGGAAGCAGTTGGTGCATGGTGAAGAGGAGCCCAGGACCGAGTTCGAGGAGCAGTGTCGGTCTCATCTTGTAAGTGAATTTTGTGAGATTAATATAAATAAGTACTTTTTTCATCCCGCGAAATGACGTCTTAAACTTATATGATTTGTTTGCATTTCTTGTTTATGATGTCTAAACCACTAATCCATATGTAGAATGCATTCTTGTAGTTTCTTGTTTGTATTTTGGTGAATGCAGGTCATCCTTGAGAGGAGATTTGCAATCAGGAAACAACTAAGCGCAAAGGGATCAACAACAGACATAGAGTTTAACGTATGCCTACCAGATCCCTATACCTTGTCTTTTATGTATGATTGTGGGGTAATGTCAGGATGGTTGATAAAAAGTAGGATACTTTAGATGGTTATATCTACTTACATTTTAGAACCCTGGTGTGTTTCGTAGAGGGGCTTTCCCACTATAGAAATTCCTAACCAGGCTGATGTATCTCAGACAACAGGAAAAATCTCCATCATAAGTGACAAATAAAAATAATAGTCTACAATCTCTCATTCCCCACATGCCTGTCCCACCCTAGGAATTGTGCCCCTTCTCTACTCAACAATCCTTCGACTGCCCCACTTCCTTTCCAGGCTACAGAAGCAAGGTCGACAGAAAGTATCAAAGCCCTGTAGCTACAGTTTGGAACCTTTAGAAAATCAATTCCCAACATTTTTTTCACCTAAAGAGAATTTCTCACGACCTGACAACCCACCTCTTTAGTCTAGATCCTAAGCTAACCAGGTATAGGTATAGGTACGAGTACAGATACAGGTACAAGTATGATGATAGTAACAAAATTGTACAATGGATAGCTAAATGAATCTCTAAATGATGATGGAATGAATGGGAAAATGAATTAAGTCCAAACTATATGTATGCATGTTCCCAACTTGACACTTGTCGTGTTGAGAGCTACTTTGGCCCACTTGTCCCCATCCTTAGAATTTAGGATAAAATAATTATCCATATTTATACTTTAAGTAATATTAATATAATATTCCTTTTTGTCTTAATCTCCCTAGGTTAGCCCCTTATCCTTAACTTTTACCCACCCTTTCCCTAACTAGTGGAATTTAGTCCCCCATACTCTTTTATCATGGTCGGTCTACACGCAATGATGTATTATATTAATGATGATAAATACACAAAAATAGACTCACTGGCCTTTAGCATCTAGGCTCTCTGACCTAATTCAACACATAAGACTCCTATATTATAATAACTGGCGCACCCACCTATACAACACAACATATACACAAAGGGATCCCTGACCTCAAAATCAAATCAAGCGCACATAAGTTTGTTGCGCGCGGTTTCTTGGACTGTGCACACTTCATCATTTTAGTGCACAATATATGTGTACACTATACCATGGAAGGTGCATGCAAAATGATATCAAACAAATCACCATCTTAAGAACATTTTAATTTGCATAATTACAGGTTTAATAAACTTTAAAATAAAACTCCTACAGATGTCAAACCATCACAACCAACAACAAAGGTCACTTTTGCAGGCTCTTTTGATCCCAAATTTTCCTTATTTTTTAGAGAAAGAAGATCCACTACCTTATATAGAATGCAAGATGATGCAGTAGAAATTGAATCCAACATGATTGCATTAGGTAAAGTTAGAGATAGAAATACATCAAGAGAGAGAGAAATTGAAAATAAGAAAACAAAAAGAACAAGTTGGTAACTCTGGTACTAATAAAAGTCAGGAAGATAAAATTGAAGAGATGTCAATAATTATCAAATAAAATGGCTAGGATGGAAACATAGAGAAGGAGGCCTAACAATAGAAACCAAAATAAGTTTAGAAGGCCTTTTAATCGTCCCCAGGTTTTGCAAAGAGAAAGGAGAAATGCATATCAACCTATTCAAGCTCCTATAAAAAATTAAAATTTCATTGATATATTTTAAGAATATCAAATTGATGATATAGATGAGGAGATTAATATGATGGAAGGTGATCCTTATGAAGTATATGTGACTCACAACGACTATAAAAAATATCTAAGCTTCAACTCACATTTTAATGAAGATGATAATAATAATCCTTATTCATCATAAGATATGAAGTTTTTTTCTCTCTGGGAAGAACTTTCTAAGGTTGCGCAAACCCTAGATGTGAATCCTTGGGCCACCCATGGACAAACTTGGAGGTGGGGAGGCACGTGCCCCTCCTTCTCCCAGCTCAGCCTTCAATAAGCTACTGATTTCCGATGGAAAGAAGCTTCCCACCCCTACTTCACCCAGCTTCGTCAAACGTCTAGAGTCAATCCCTGAAATCGACCTTCCTCTGGAAAACCCCATGTGAGTAGTAGTGTCTTTGTCAGAGCATGGTCTGGTTGGCCAGTTCATGGGGCTCTGGACCTCTGTCAAGACCATAGATAACTGGATTCAAAGGAAATGGAAACCTTTAATACAAAATAGCGTTACTTGCTATGCGGTGGGAAGAGGCTATTACATCTTTGAATTCATCTTGGAAGCAGATCGAGACTTGATCTTCAGAAACAGACCCTATTTCATGGGAACCTAAGGGATCTATTTGAATCGCTAGAATCCTAGCTTCGATCCAGATTCGGAAGTCCCAAAGGAAGTATCGGTGTGGGTCAGACTCCCAAACTTGCCAATACACTGTTGAAACACCTCCTCGCTCCAAGAAATCAGTAATGGACTCAGACATTACATAGATAGAGAAGATCCAAAGGACCAATATTCATGTGCCCACATTTGTGTGGAATTAAACCTTGAGGTTGTGATGCAGGAGCATCGCCAACACATCAAGCGAGCCAGTGTGGAAGCGGAGGACAACTGGACAAGCCAACACAAATTTTGAAAACACTTTGGAATTGTTGCACAAATCTTAAATGAGCCATTAAGATGAGGCGCACTTGTATATTGTAAATGGACCTTGAGCGGATAGCTCTCGTCCTTAGTAGGTAGAAGGAATTTAAAATAGTTAATGTAAAGTAGATAGAATTTAATTCTAGACTAGATAGTTGTAGAGCAAAAGAGGAAAACGAGATATAGACACCCTCATTGTGCATTGTAACATTATTCACAAGCATTTGGAGCAAGAAGAAGTAGAGAGTTGTGTAAAAACACCCATGTACAAACATTTGAATTAATAGAAAGCTTTGATTCAAATTCATGGTTTGTGTTGTTCTCTATGTATTGGTGTTGAATGATAGGCTCATGAACGTTTTCTTCTTGTTATACATTTGCTTTTATATGTTGTGTATGTGATTTCATGTATGAATTGAATTCTAAGAGGGAGATGGAATGAGTTTCAATTGTTTCTCTATTTGAGCCAGAGAATTCCTACAAGGAGTGCAGTTGAAGTTTCCACAAGGAGTGCATTGACAGAGGGTTTAGATAGAGATAGTTTTTGTTCTCATTCATCCAGAAGTGCAGTTGGGCACAGGAGTCATGCAATGAGTGCATAGGCCAGGTAAAAGTCTCAGGGTTACGAACCTGAGTGAAGCATTTGACAGATTTTTGTTGTAGGTGTGCGCAGAGTCAAGTGACTTCAACAATTCGACGTTGTTGAAGGTTTTCCGCAAGGAGTGCGTGCAAGAGTTTTCTTGAAGGACTCGAGTTCGTGGGGAAAATCTCAAGAGGGATAGGACCTTAGAATTTTTTGAAGGACAACATAGAAAATTTGTGCCTTGAAGGTTGGCAAGAAGCGTCGCAAGTTTGCATTCAGGTGGATAAGTTCTGTGGAAGAACACCTAGTCATTTTGTGGATTGCATAAGGAAGAACGGACAGTCAATATCTTCCAGGGAAAATCAGTGAATCATCATGAGCCGTTGGATCTCACGGGGGTGCAGGGGGATACTGCAGATATTCCCATAGTGTTTAACGCTCAGAAGGGGCAGAGCCGTTGATCCAAGCCAGCCAGGGGCGTTGGATTATTTGCGAAATATCCTATCGGGATTTCGTAAGAACGGAATCGAAGATTTGGTAATGGGAGTCGTGAAATCATGATATGTGATATCGCGAAAGCTACAAGTACAGTGTGGGGCCACAGGAGTTGGTGGTGGACAGGTAGCACACTGTATCGGGGTTCGGGAAAAGTAAAGTCTCAAAACATTGGACATCAGGATTCGCGCTCCCGCGAAGTCCGAAATCCCGACGGGGTGACGGGACCGTTGAAAAGTAAAAGCCGCGAGCTCATCGGAGTTTCAGCATATCGAGACTCAGGAGTCGGAGAACTGAGTTGCTCGACACCGCGAGTGTCGAGATCCCAATAGAGAAAGTCCCGACAAAGGAATGGAAGGGTTAGCGTTGACTCATATCGGCTCTCAGAGATTCGAGAGTCCTACGCTTGATCACTAACCTCGCAAGGTTGTGAAGTCTGATTCCCTGATAAGTAAAGAGAGGGGGAGTCGCGCAAAGAGATCTGTGAGTGCAGATTTCTCGATAGGGAAATAGAAGGACTGGTTAGTGTTCTTCGGGCCAAGGAAAGATAAGATCCTGTGAGCAGGCGTGCCTGCGGGTGCGACACTACATCAGTTTGGTATCATAGATTTAGATTATTTTCTATATATTTCAGGCGAGGAAGGCATAAGAGGTAAGGAGTACTCTGATACACAACGTCAAGTGGTATCAGAGCTAAGATAGATTGATCTTTTCTTTCTGTAGCAGAGAAGAGGAGAATTCACCATGCCACCAAGGAGAGATAGGTAGTCACCTGATCCAAAGGATAGGGAAGTGCAGAGAAGAAGAGGTAGGTAGATAAATGATCCAGCCATAGAGAGACAAATGAGAGACCTCCGAGCGAGACTCGAGGACATGGAGACAGCGCAAAGACACACAACTAGTGCAGGGGATCTGAGTGATTCCGATAGTGAAATAGAGGCTGAACGAGAGGAGGAAGTTACAGTCGGAGATGCATCAAACGAGCGTTTGATCAAAGCTATTGCCAGGATGGGTTCAAGAGAGAAGATGGAAATTCCAATTTACGAGGGAAACTTGGATGCAGAGGAGCTACTAGATTGGATTAGAGCTCTGGATACTTACTTCGACTACGAAGATGTCGAAGAGGACAAGAAATTCAAGCATGTTGTTACACGCTTAAAAGGACATGCAACATTGTGGTGGGATGAACTACAAGATGACAGGCGCTACAAGGGAAAGAAGAAGATCAAGAGCTGGGACAGGATGATCGTGAAGATGAAGGTGAAATTCAACCCTAGGGATTATCAAATTACTCTATTAAGGAGAATGAAGAACCTGAGACAGAAGCTGATGAAAGTGAAAGAATACATTGAGGAATTCTATCGACTGAACATCAGGGTAGGTCATCGGGAGAGCGATGATGAAATTTTTTCCAGATACATGAATGGCCTGAGATATGATATCCAGGATGAGATGAGCATGGTAACCATCTGAACGGTGGAAGATGCTTATCAGATGGCTCTAAAAGCTGAAGAGAAGCTGAGCCGAAAATAGAGTCAGAGGGGCCAAAGTAGAAGTCAGCCCAGAGGCAAAGCAGTTGCCCAGGACAAATACTAGAAGCCCAAGGAGGAATGGAAGAAACCTCAGACTCGTGAAGAGAGAGGTGGAACCTCACAACGGGGGCCATATGTTGAACAAAGAGGGTAGCATAATGAACAGAGAGGAGATTATCATGACAACAACACTTTTCCTCGTACTAGAGGTAGAGGAAGAGGAAGAGGTGGAGTAATCATATGCTTCACATGCGGAAAGAATGGGCACAAGTCTTACGAGTGTCCAGAGAAAAAGAAGGACATTGGAGAAGCTCACATCACCGAATCACAGAGGCGGGATGTTGAGGCCGAAGACACTAAAGGTGGAAGATCACTCATGATGCGAAAAGTCCTTTTGACACCCGAGAAGGAGGTGGAAAGTTCAATCCAAAGGACAAGACTCTTTAGGAATACTTGCAAGACCAAGGACAGGGTATGCAAGGTCATTGTAGATAGTGGTAGCATGGATAATATCCTATCTACGGAGATGGTAGAGAATCTAGAGTTGGAGATGACTGATCATCCAAGCCCATACAGAGTTTCGTGGCTACAGAAAGGACACCAGGTAACTGTTACTAGACAATGCTTGGTTGAATTCAATATAGGTGTATATAATGATAAGATATTATGTGATTTTATTCCCATGGATGTTTGTCATCTATTGTTGGGTAGACCATGGCAATATGAGAGAAATGTGATTCATGATGGGAGAATGAACACATACACCCTAGAGAAAAATTGGAGGAAACACATGTTGCTTCTGATAAAGAATAAGGAGGTGAAGCCGGAAGTAAGCAACACAGTACTTCTCATGAGTGGAAAGGAACTTCTTACCGAGGTTAAGAAGAAGGAGGATCCACAATTCTTTGTGGTCAGGAATCCGCAGATTGTTCTGACTAGTACAAGAGTGGATGATTTACCGGATGAAGTTCAGGAGCTGCTGGAAGAGTTCACTGACATTATAGTGGATGAACTACCTCGTTCATTGCCACCGGTCAGGAGTGTGATTCATCATATTGATCTCATACCAGGAGCCAGATTTCCAAATAAAGCCATGTACAGATTGATGCCGCAGGAGAATGCGGAGGTTAAAAGGTAATTCCAGAAGTTGTTGGACAAAGGGTTAGTCAGGGAAAGCTTGAGTCCGTGTGTTGTTCCAACAGTACTCAGTCCGAAGAAAGATGGAGGCTGGAGGATGTGTACCGACTCGAGGGTGATCAATAAGATAACCATCAGGTAAAGGTTTCCATTGCCAAGAATGGATGATCTGATGGATTTCTTGAGCAGAGAAAGGTACTTTTCAAAGATTGATTTGAAAAGATGATATCACCAGATTCGCATGAGAGAAGGCGATGAATGGAAGACAACATTCAAAAAAACCGAGGGTTTGTATGAATGGCTTGTTATGCCGTTTGGCTTAAAAAATGTGCCAAGTACCTTTATGAGGTTGATGAACGAAGTCCTGAGGTATTTCATCAGGAAATTTGTCATCGTATACTTGGATGACATACTGGTTTATAGTAAATCAGTGGCAGAGCACTGGAAGCATTTGGCTACAGTGATACAGAAACTACAGTAGGAGAAGTTGTTGATTAATATGAAGAATTCCTCATTCATGAAGACATAACTCATTTATTTGGGATTTTTTATTTCAGAAAATGAGTTGAGGATGGATCCAGATAAGGTGGAAGTGATCAAGAATTGGCCATCACCGAGGAATGTATTCGAGGTGAGAAGTTTTCATGGTTTCACTAGTTTCTACCAAAAATTCATCAGGAATTTCAATGGAATTAACGCAACGATGATGGATATAGTGAAGAAGTGGCATAAGTCTTTTCACTGGATAGAAGAAGCTGAAAATATTTTCAATCTATTGAAAAGGAAGATCACGGAACAACCAGTTTTGGTGTTTCCGGATTTCCAGAAAACATTTCAGGTGAAATGCGATGCAAGCAGATTTGCAATCGAGGAAGTCTTGAGTCAAGAAGACAGGTTGATAGCATATTTTAGTGAGAAGCTGAATGAAGTGAAATTGAAATACTCCACATATGATAAGGAGTTTTATGCTATCATACAAGCATTAAAGAAATGGAGGCATTACTTGATACCCAAAGAATTTGTATTGTACAGTGACAATCATGCACTGCAGTTTGTGACTCAACAAGAGAAGTTGAATCAGAAACACGTAAAATGGGTTGAGTATATGCAGAATTTCATATTTGTGATTAAACATGTTTTTGGTACTACTAACAAAGTTTTTGATGCTTTGAGCAGGAAGTGTTTGTTGTTGTAGGAGTTCAAAGTTCACACTTTAGGTTTTGATGATCTCAGGAATATGTACGCAGATGATCCAGGTTTTCAGGAAGCATGTGAAGTAGTTGAGAATCCAGTTCTTAGAGACAAAAGCCTATGGATAGAATACATGATCTAGGAAGGATTGTTGTTCAGAGGCAATCAACTGTGTATTTTGAAATGCTCCATGAGGGAGAATCTGTTGAAGGAGAAACACAGTGGTGGATTGGTAGGACATTTCGGTCATGAAAAAACATTCACGAAATTGAATGAGTCATATTTTTGGCTAGGAATGCGAGAGGATGTCAAAAGATTTGTAGAAAGATGCAGAATTTGCCAGCATTCAAAGGGAAGAAAGAAGAATGCAGGTTTTTATCAACCGTTTCCCATACCAGAAAGGCTGTGGGATGCAATACGCATGGATTTTGTATTGGGGTTGCCAAGGACACAAAGAGGTGTTGATTCAATCTTTGTGGCAGTGGATAGGTTTTCCAAGATGGCACACTTCATCCCATGTTAGAAGACCAGTGATGCAACTCACATTACAAATCTATTCTTCAAAGAGGTCATTCGACTTCATGGGTTGCCGAAAAGTATAGTTTCCAACAGAGACACGAAATTCATAGGGCATTTTTGGAGGACCTTATGGAAGAAGCTGGGGACTAATTTGATGTTTAGTTTAGCTTATCATCCTCATATGGATGGATAGATGGAAGTGGTCAACAGAAGTCTGGGAGACTTTCTAAGAAGCTTGGTGACAGAGCACCACAAAAGTTGGGACAATATATTACCACAGGCAGAATTTGCGTACAATGACTCAGTGAATCGGAGCATAGGCCAGAGTCCATTTCAGGTTGTTTATGGCATGCAGTCAAGGGGAATTTCTGAACTGAGATATTTAGGACAGACTTCTACTAGGAGCGCTAGTGCAGAGGAATTTGCTGAGGCGATGAAGGAACTTCACAGCTAGGTGAAGGAGCGGTTGCAGAATTCAAGTAAGGAATACAAGCGCAGAGCAGATCAACATCCAAGACAACTTCAGTTTGAGGTTGGTGATATGGTTCTGGCACATTTGAGGAAAGACAGGTTCCTGAGAGGAGCATACAATAAGTTGAAGATGAAGAAAATCAAGCCATGCAAGGTCTTGAGAAAATTTGGGGACAATGCTTATGAGATTTAACTACCCGATGGGATAGAAATTTATTTGATATTCAATGTCTTAGATTTGTACCCATATAGAGCTGGAGAAGAAGAGACTGGAGATGAGAAGCCAACGATCCAGTGGATGAAGAAAATGCCAGTTGCAGAGAAGCCACAGATGGAATGCATACTAGACAAGAGAGTGAGTAAGAGGACCAGGCGAAAACAATATTTTGAGTATCTGGTCAAGTGGAAGAACCATCCAATTGAAGATGCCATTTGGGAGACTAAATATGAGATACAGAAGCATGGAAATATCGTGCAAGAGCTCATGGACAGGAGCCCATGAAAGTTTTCAAGCGAGGGAGTATGATGCAGGAGCATCGCCAACACATCAAGCGAGCCAGTGTGGAAGCGGAGGACAGCTGGACAAGCCAGCACAAATTTTGAAAACAGTTTGGAATTGTTGTGCAAATCTTAAATGAGCCATTAGGATGAGGCACACTTGTATATTGTAAATGGACCTTGAGAGGATAACTCTCGTCCTTAGTAGGTAGACAACATTTAAAATAGTTAATGTAAAGTAGATAGAATTTAATTATAGACTAGACAGTTGTAGAGCGCAAGAGGGAAACGAGATATAGACACCCTCATTGTGCATTGTAACATTATTCAGAAGCATTTGGAGCAAGAAGAAGTAGAGAGTTGTGTAAAAACACCCATGTACAGACATTTGAATTAATAGAAAGCTTTGATTCAAATTCATGGTTTGTGTTGTTCTCTATGTATTGGTGCTGAATGATAGGCTCATGAACGTTTGCTTCCTGTTATACATTTTCTTTTATATGATGTGTATGTGATTTCATGTATGAATTGAAGTCTGAGAGGGAGATGGAATGAGTTTCAATTGTTTCTCTATTTGAGCCAGAGAATTTCTGCAAGGAGTGAAATTGAAGTGTCTGCAAGGAGTGCGTTGACAAAGGGTTCAAATAGAGATAGTTTTTGTTCTCATTCATCCAGAAGTGCATTTGGGCACAGGATTCGTGCAAGGAGTGCACAGGCTAGGTAAAAGTCTCAGGGTTGTGAACTTGAGTGAAGCATTTGACAGACTGTTGTTGCAGGTGTGCGCAGAGTCAAGTGACTTCAACACTTTGACATTGTTGAAGGTTTGCCTCAAGGAGTGCGTGCAAGAGTTTTCTTGAAAGACTTGAGGTCATGGGGAAAAGCTCAGGGGGGATAGGACCTTCGAATTTTTTGAAGGACAATGTAGAAAATTTGTGCCTTGAAGGTTGGCAAGAAGCATCATAAGTTTGCATGCAGGTGGATAAGTTTTGTGGAAGAACACTTAGTCATTTCGTGGATTGCATAAGGAAGAATAGATGGTCGATATCTTCCAGGGAAAATTAGCGAATCACCGTGAGCCGTTGGATCTTGCGGGGGTGCAGGGGGATACTGCAAATATTCCCATAGTGTTTAAAGCTCAGAAGGGGCAGAGCCATTGATCCAAGCTAGCCAGGGGCGTTGGATTATTCATGAAATTGCCTATCGGGATTTCGTAAGAAAGGAATCGAAGATTTGGTAACGGGAGTCGCGAAATCATGATACGCAATATCCTGAAAGCTACAAGTACAGTGTGGGGACACAAGAGTTGGTGGTGGACAAGTAGCACACTGTATCAAGGTTCGAGAAAAGTAAAGTCCCGAAACATTGGACATTAGGATTCGCGATCCCGCGAAGTCCGAAATCCTGACGAGGTGACGGGACCGTTGAAAATTCAAAGCCGCGAGCTCATCGGAGTTTCGGCATATCGGGACTCAGGAGTCAGAGAAATGAGTTGCTCGACACTGCGAGTGTCTATATCCCAATAGAGAAAGTCCCGACAAAGGAACGGAAGGGTCAGTGTTGACTCATATTGGGTCTCAGAGATTCGAGAGTCCTACGCTCGATCACTGACCTCGCAAGGTTGTGAAGTCCAATTCCCTGATAAGTAAAGAGAGGGGGAGTCGCGCAAAGATATCTGTGGGTGCAAATTTCCCGATAGGGAAATAGAAGTACCGGTTAGTGTTCTTCGGGCCGAGGAAAGAGAAGATCCTATGAGAAGGTGTGCCTCTGGGTGCGACACTGCGTCAGGTTGGCCTCCTAGAGGAAATCAAGTTAAAGGTAGGTGATTAGCAGCATTACCAAAAGTTGGACTATGAAAAATTGTCATTCAAATGCAAGGGTTTCCATGAATATGGCCATTTTTAGAGGAACTTCCCAAAGGATCTTAACAAGGACAAAGAAACAAACAAAGGTTGGCAATAGGTAAGAAGAGGGAGACCCCCCTTAAAGGTAAAAGGCCCAAGACCTAAAAATACTACCCAAGCGCATCCATAGGAGAAAGGAACCAATGTAGAAATTGGAAATAGTGGTATGCGGACTGACTTAGAAAAGGGGAAGGACGCAGCAGAGGAAGAACTAATGCCAAATCCCAAAGTGGATTTGGAGCCAAGATACCCTACCTCAGACCCAATAGAAATCCCAATGCAAGAAAGGGTGAGGAAACAAGATCCAAAACCAAAATAACATAGGAAAGATCCAGAGGTGGAGGAAGGCAAGGTCTTCTCAGACAGCAGCAATGAGGAAGATAGTAGCACTGACATCACTCCAAAAAAACCAAGTAGAGGCAAGAAAACCAAAAAAGTGGAAAGAGAAAAGGAGACCTACAAAGATGTCCTGAATGGATCGTAGTCAACCATTAAACAGTTGATCAGTGTCAGACAAACCACGAAAAAATCCAAGGCCCCCCAAGGAGGCCTCATCTCCCCCTCAGGTATCCAATGAAGCTAGCCTCTTGGAATTGTAGGGTGTTCAGCAGTGAGAAGAAATAAGAAGTGCTAAAAGACATCATCAAAACCTCAAAGGCTGAGATCCTACTAATCCAAGAAACTAAGATGGATGGAAACGAATTCATTAGGAAAGAAAATGTTAGATGGAACGTTAGCAAAGGAATCTCTGAAAGCGTAAGAGGTGCCTCGGGCAGACTGGGTACGCTCTGGAACTCAAATAAATATGAACTTATCAAGCATGAAACATGCAAACTATGGATCTTCACTAGCCTTCTCCACCTGGCAACAGGTTGTCAGGTAAGTCTTTTCAACCTCTATGAACTTGTTCTTCTAGAAGATAAGAAAATCTATTGGGAAACCTTAAGAGACTTCCTACAACAAATTGATCTGGAAAACATCATACTTGGGGGGACCTTAATCTAACCCTCGCAGCGACTGAAAAAAAAAGAGGCTTAATCGTCCGAGGTCCGACAAGGGAATGGGTAGAGGACTTAATGTCTTCCTGGGAATTGGAGGATATAAAGCCAGCTAAAGGGAAATACACCTGGACCAATAAAATGGTGGGACCAAGGCATATTGCAGCGAGGCTAGACAGATTCCTAGCCCAAAGCTCTTTCTTAATGTTGGGACTCAATCTTTCATCTTCCATGCTCCCGCACTGTGTTTCTGACCATAAGCCAATCACTCTAGACCTATCCTTTGAAACCAACCTGGGCCCAATCCCCTTCCAATTCAACCCAAAATGGATCCATGAGGCAAGCTACCCAGCCTTGATCACCAGAATTTGGAATGGAGCAGTGAAAGTTTCCCCCTTCTTTTTTTGGGAAGAAAGGTTAAGAAGACTAAAGGTGGCTTTAAAACTTTGGGCCAAATCCCTTTCTAGTCCAATAGCTGACTGAAAAGAAGCACAAAGGCAACTTGAAAATCATCAATCCAGAATGGAAGACTCTGAAATCACCCATGAAAGCCTGCAGTAAGAGCTATAGCTGCAAAAAAACTGGCACAAAGCTTGCAAAAAAGAAGAAAAGTATTGGCATAAAAAATCTAGGTGTCTCTAGCTAGAAGCAGGGGACAAGAATACAAAGTTTTTCCATAAGCAAGAGGAGGCCTAAAAGAAGTTCAAAAAGGTAATTGAAATCCACACTCAGGGACAAACCATAATGGATTTTGAAGGCATCAAATCGGTAGTTGTGCAAACCTTCAAATCCCTCTACATAGAAACCCAGGACGGGGCCATCGATACTACTTCTTACCCCATGAACCTGCTCCAGAATTGCGTCCATGAGGATGTCAACAACAAGTTAACCACAGAAGTGGATCAACAAGAAATCAAAGAGGCCTTAGATCAGTTGCATCTAGACAAATCCCCTGGCCTAGATGGCTTCATGGCTAGGTTCTTCCAAAATAGCTGGGACATCATCAAATCAGACCTCAGCAAGCTCATCAAGAAATCCTAGCCCTGCATCAGAATTGGAGGTGGAACTAACTCTTCCTTCCTAGCGCTGATCCCAAAAGAAAGAGGAGCGATTAGCTTTGATAGGTTTTGCCCCATCTCCCTTTGCAATACCAGTTACAAAATCCTTACCAAAATTATAGCAAATAGATTAAAGAATACTCTCCCTGCAATTATCCCAGAAAATTAAGGAGGCTTCATTAAAGGCAGGCACATAATGGACAACATCATACTGGTTCAAGATGCTTTGCACTTGAGTATCAGATGGAAGGACAAAGGTATGATAGTCAAGCTCAACTTAGCAAATGCGTTTGACAGGGTAAGACATAAATTTATGTTCCAAGTAATGGGGAAGTTAGGCTTCACACCCCCTTTCATAAATTGGGTCAAAGCTTGTATTGCCTCTCCCTGGATAGCCCCTTTAGTTAATGGAAGAGCCACCAAATTATTTCAAGCCTCTAGAGGCCTAAGACAAGGATGCCCCCTCTCCCCCCTCCTCTACGCCATCCAAGCTTTTGTTCTAAGCTCTCAGCTCGATTATGGCCAAACACATCACAACCTTTCTGGTCTCCATATCGCAAATGGAGTAAAGGATATCAACCATGCCCAGTTTGCAGATGATACATTTCTCCTCGGGGGTGCGAGTACAGTAATATCCAAGAAATTCAAAAAGGAGTTGGACACCTAGACAGAGATTTCAGGCAGTTTGATCAATTTGAATAAAAGTAAAATATATGGCTAGAACATCACCCCAAGAAAGATGCTTGAAATCTCAAGAGTCCTGGGAATGGAAGGCTGCACCAGTTGGGATGAGTTCAAGTATTTGGGAGTCCCTATCTTCAAGTCCACCCCTAGAGCCTCGCACTGGAATTTATTGATAGAAAGGATAAAAAATAGAATTAACTCCTGGGGAGCCAATTGGCTGAACATAGTAGGAAAAGTAGTTCTTATCAAAGCTGTTCTGGCCAACATTCCAATCTACCAAAGCTCCCTTCTTATGGCCCCAAGCACAGTGATCCAAAACATAGAAATGATGATCAGGCACTTTTTGTGGGAGGGAGGAAATAAAACGGGAAGGAAGTTGTATCTTATAAGCTGGGGGAAAATCTCCAAACCTTATCTAGAAGGCAACCTCCAGTTCAGAAACCTCCAAACTCATAATTTAGCATTGGGGGAAAATATCTTATGGAACACAATTACAGGGAAACCCACTTGGTGCAAAAGAGCCCTCTGGAAGAAATATTTCTGAGGGCCAAGGAAAAAGTGTCTAGAAAAAACACCCAAAGTGGAGAAAGGTTCCCCGATCTTCACCCTTTGCTAGAAAGAAATGCAGCCTTTCTGCTCCCAAATCACTTGGATTCCAGGAAATGGGAAATATATCATCATTTGGGATGACTCCTTCTTGGGAGTGACTCCCCTCACAACACAATAAGATCTAAGGCGAATTAGGGACTGGATGCAAAATAAAAACCTTTACAGTCTATGGGACATCTCTTACAAGGGAAATGACGAGAATCACTCCTGGTTAAGTTGGAAAACAAAAAATCTTCCTCAAGAACTGGAAGAAGAATGGGCCACTCTAAAGAGAATGCTGCAAGGGAAATCCCCACGACAGAAAAAGAAAAAAGACAGGAGAGGTTGGGGCCACGGAGTTGGACCTTACACCACGATTGCAAGGTACACCCACTTCGCTTCAATCCCCCATTTTTCTCCTAACCTAGAGATCTGGAAAGTTGTTTGGACACCGAAGTCTATTACGAAGATAGACATGGTTTTTTGGATAGTGGCACACAAGGGAGCTCTTTCAAGGGAAAATCTAAAACGATGAGGATGGGAAGGGCCCTCCAGATGCTTGCTTTTCTTCCAGAATGAAGAGTTGACAAGCCATCTGCTGTTGGACTGCCCTTACGCCAAAGAGGTATGGCAGACTACTCTGGGTCTTGCAGTGAAAACCCCTCCTATTCCGAAGGAAACTCACTCGATGCTGACAGACTAGCTTTCCCTCTATCTATTCCGGACAACCAAACAAGGGAATCTATTAGCTATTTGGAAATCGATCCCAAAATTTATCCTCTAGAAGATCTGGAATGAAAGGAACAATTTGATCTTTAGAGAGACAAAGAGGACCCAGCATAGGTAGCCTCAAGGATTAAGGCTTTCTTCAGTGAGAGTGCTCCTCACTTCATCAAGGATTCAAATATGAAACCCCTAGACATGGATGAAGAAGATTGGTTGAGGCACCTAGGCATCCAAAATCCACTGTCTCTATGTCCTCTAAATTCTCCTACATGTAGTTGGGAGATTAGGATGGGGAAGCAAGAACTGGAGGAGTGGAAACTTTCTAAGAACTCCACCTTTCTCTCCTTTGATGGTGCCTCCAAAAGGAACCCGGGGGTGGCTGGGGGAGGAGGGATCATTTCAAATTCTGATGGTACTACCATCCTCTAGTTTGCCTGGGGAATTGGGGTCGAATCCAACAACAGGGCAGAAGCCCTTTCCCTCTGGCAAGGGCTCAATCAAGCCTTAATTCTTAATGTTTGAGACCTGGTGGTGCAAGGGGACTCTAGAGTTATTATCCAAGCATTAAATCAACGCATCACTCTGAAAAACACCCAACTCCAGCACTTTCCAAACAAAATCAAACTACTCCTGGGGCAGTTTCAGTCTATTCAACTCTTCCACGTCCTCCGTGGGAACAATTCTCAAGCCAATGAAGAGGCCAACTTGGGAGCTTGTATGGAAAAAGGGATTTTTCTCCTCAATGGATGTATGGCCAGCTGGGAAATCCCGTAATCCCTTAAATTGAAATGACCATGCAAGTGGTCATTTGGACAAGATGATCTTCAGGAGAAAGGACATATATGTATCATCTAGAACGCATGGGCTTCAGGTGCAAGGAGAACGACATCATTTGGCTGCTGAAGAGAACACGCCTACCCATACCTCAGTACTATGACCCATGTGGAGCACAGATTCAAGGGAATTGTGGTTTATCCTAAGCAAAAAGGAAGAGGAAGACCAACGCAAGAGAAGAGACACTCAGGAAGGAGGCAAAGAAAGGGCAAAGAGAAAAGAAGCAAGGAGATCCAAAATAGCAGACGCTTCCCAACAGAGACGGACAATGGCTTCAATCTCAGGTAACAAGCCAGTAGTGGAGGATCAAATTTCGGCACTTGAGGAAAATATGCAGAAGCTTCAGGGCATGCTGAACAACTTGGATAATTTCCTTCAAAACTTAGATGGAGAGGCAGGTAGAAGGATGGAAGTGCTCGAGATTGATATAATACACACCAAATCAGGGTTGTATGAGGAACTGGGGAAGCTGAAGAAGGAGCTAAAATACCCATAGCAAGAAGTTGAAGAGAGGGTTAGCAGTCTGGAGCAGCAGATGGAACATTTGAACAAGGATTGGATGCTGGAAAGAGATCAGGCCAAGAAAAAAGGTCCGGAGTAACGAGAAATCAACTCCAGTTTGATTCAAATACTGCGTATTGGCATTTTTCTTGAGCCACGCAAAGCATTTAAGTGTGTTGTTAAACTCTTTTTAAATGTAGTATTCCCTTCATGTGGTAGTGTAAAAGTTTTGTAAGGTAGTCTAGCCTAGTCTTGTATGAGAAAGACCTCTATAATTGAACCAGTGGCTCGCCACTGTTTATCTAATACAAGCTCCATTAACCGTTTTTGTTAAAAAAAAAAAAAATCCTTATTCATCAACTCAATGTAGAACCTTCTTTGATGCATTACAAGCTGGGTTACATAAAAAAATATGACCTTAGACAAAGAACCAGTGTAAATACAACCAAAAAAAATAATGAAGGTCAACTAGAAAAAACACAAAACAAAGACAAAGGGAAAGAAGTCACAGCCCCCAAACAAAATATGATTCATAGGTTGTAAAGAAAAAAAATACAGAACCAAAAGAAACAAGAAGAACATAGTTCTTTTAATCTGGAACATGAACTTAATAAGATCAAAATCCCTATCATTTTGTTAGAAATTGCAAAAAATCTAGTTTACAGAAAACACGTGATGAAAATGATTGACTGTTCTGTTGCAGCAACCCAACCAAACACATTAAGACTTCAAGATGAATTAACTATTGTAATGTTTGGTCCTCACATTGAGGAAAGAGGAGAATCAATAGCCCCATTTTGTAATTCTTTAACAGTCCATGAACATCTTTTACACAATTTCATGCTAGATTCAAGAGCTTCTAACAATTTAATGCCAAAAATAGTAATGGAGAAGTTAGGATTACAAATTACAAGACCAAATCATGACTTGCATTCATTTGGTGCAAGAAAAGTTATATGTTTAGGGATGATTAAAGATCAGGTAGTTCACTTAGCCCAAATACCTGTAAAAGGTGTTTTTATGGATATAGTTGTGGTAGATGTGCATATTAACTGTGGGATGCTTTTATCTACATCTTGGGCAAGTAAACTAGTTGTCTCATTGCAAATGGACATGAATTATGCAACCATCCCAATCTTTGGTGGAGAGACCAGGAGACTTTAAAAGGAAACCAAACTTTCTTACACTGTCAGTGATTCTAAACACCCTAATAATTATCATGTCTATTTGGAAGATCTGGATTTGGGTTGTTTTACTTTATTTGTAAATGATGAACTAGAAAACTATACAGAAATTGCAAATAGTTCTTTGTATGAAAATAATACTGAAGAGGGAATCTGTAAAATGTACTTCAATGGAGCCTCCTCTTGGGAAGGTGATGGAGCAGTTATTCTACTAATTTCACCTTCGGGAAAAAAAAAATTCTTTTAGATTACAGTTTGAAACTGATTCAACGAATAATATTTGTGAATATGAAGCTTTGGTGCTAGGTTTAGAAGTTTTCAAAAAAATGAAAATTCTAAATATTATTGTCTATGGGGATGAAAAAATAATTGTTAAACAAATAAAGAAAGGTGACCAAGCTACAAATCCCAAGATGAGATCCTATATAAATTTTGCTTGGGACTTGATTGAGAATTTCTTCTTGACTTTTAATATTCATGTAATTCCTAGAAAATAAAATAAACAAGTTGTTTCTTTAGTTGTAGCAACAAGTACTTTCAGACCTCATGAACTGTTGAATATTAAATATGAAATTGAAATGAAATACAAACCTTCAATACTTGACAATGTCAAACATTGGCAAGTGTTTGAAGATGATCGATAGATAAAAAAATATTTTAGAAATGATTGCTGAATTCTCAACAACTCATATTGATTAGGAAGATGACCAAAACAATGAACAAATTAATCAAAATGGTCATCCACACCCTAAATTACAATGTATGATTGCTAATCACAAAATGATGGTGTTAAGAAATAATCATAATCCAAAGGGATTGGTTCCTTTGGAAAAGCTATTTGAAAAAAATGATATTGTTGTAAAGCCAATTGTTCATCCTCCAAAGGAAGAAGTACAAGATCACAATATTGGGACCGAGAAAGAAAAAATATATATCAAACTTTCTAAGTTTCTTTCTGTTGATCAAAAGCTAAATTATATTGATTTATTCAAAGAATTTACTGAATTATTTTCTTGGTCTTATGAATATCAACAGACCTATGACACCAACGTTATTCAACACAGAATTCCATTGAAGGTAGGATCTAAACCATTCAGATAGAAATTAAGATAGGTAAATCCTATCCTATTCCCAGTCATTGAAAATGAGCATAAAAAGATGTTGGATGCAAATATTATAGTTCCTTTGAGATATTCTTCTTGGGTTTCAAATTTAGTACCTATTAGGAAAAATGTTGGTGAAATTAGACTCTGTGTTGATTTTATAAATCTCAATAAGTCTTCATTAAAATATAATTATCTTTTTCCTAAAATGGATCATATTTTGCAGAAAGTAGTTAGTTCTAATCAAATTTCAATGATTGATGGGTTAATTATCCTTCTCCTAAAATGGATCATGTTTTGCATAAATTAGTTGGTTCTAATCAAATTTCAATGATTGATGGGTTTTCAGGTTATAATCAGATTGTTGTGCATGAGAAAGACAAATAACTGACTTATTTTACTACACCATGGGGTACATTCATGTATGACAAAATTCCCTTTGGGCTAATGAATGTAGGATAAACATTTCAATGAGAAATGGACATAGCATTTGTGGGAGAAAGAGACAAATTTATTATAACTTATTTAGATGATCTTACTATTTTTTCTAAGTCATACGAATACCATTTAAAACATCTTAAGAAAACTTTCATAAAATGTAAAAAATATGGTTTGTCACTAAATCCAAAAAATTCTCATTTTACTATGTAGGAAGGAAAGTTACTCAGACATATTGTATCAAAGGATGGAGTCAATATTGATCCCCAACATGTGGAAGAAATTTAGGTTATCAGTAGTGTAGTTCTCTTGAGCGTGCATAATTTTTTTTATTTTATGGGTGTATGTCACATAGTCAGAGATTCTGCAAAGTACATCGAACTCAAAGAGGAAGGTATCAATATCTTCTTTAGACAACCCATGAAATTTTGGCAAGGATGAATGAGGGATGTTCTTCATCCTAGTCTCCTCATCTGTTTATTTAATTGGAAATATGAAAGTAGAGGGTTCCTCCTTGACAACCTCGCATGCCATTTCTTTCCTAGGACTATCCTTTGCTTCTAAAGGTGCCTCGGGAAAACAAAACTCTCTGGAGTAGTATTGTTTGCTAATCTTATCTTCTAAAAGTGGAACCTCTGTGTGGAGAGACCCTTTTATAGTCTCTTATTCCCAAGGATATGCTTCGTACTTATTCTTGGCAATAAAACTTGTTGTAGGTGATAAGTAACTTGGTTGATTGATCTCCTTTCCCTCTTGTGATTGACCTATACTACTAGATTTTCGATAGTTTTTGGAAGAACTAACAAATCTACCTTGAAGATATCTAACTCTTCTCACAGAAAAAGTCAGGAAAACATTACACAAATTTTTGAAAATAAATCATAGCACTTAATTTACTAAAATGAAAATCCACACAACTAAACAACAACTACTTATTTTGACAGTTCCCCAACAACGACGCCAAAAATGACAGATTTTTCAATTACTTTCTGATTAGTTAGCAAGAAACCAAAGAGTTGTACATTTAATTATCAATCTGAGTTCATATCTTACTTACGAACTGACGTGCAATGTATATGCAAGAGTAATTTTTTTGTTTGTTAAAGAGTTGTAGTAATTTTATTGTCACAAATCAAAGATTCAAGATACTTAATTAAGTCACCAAACTATATTATTTCCTCAGTTGCGGAAAATTAAATATCACACTTGCATGAAAGAAATGTCACACTTGTAGAATTTAAATCACACTTGCAGAAAGTAAATCACACTTCATGAAATTAAATCAACATTGTGGAAAGTAAATCACACTTACAGAATTTAAATCAAACTTGCATAAAGTAAATCACGCTTGCGGAAATTAAATCACACTAGCAGAAAGGAAATCACTCTTACGAAAAGTAAAATTATGTTATGATCTATTGGTGACTTGTTCAAGTATAATAATGATCTTGTTTTGTTGTAACAATTACGTGTTCACAAATTCAACAACATTTCAAAATAATATCAATCCCATAATGCTAAAGACTAAAGCTATCACAAGTTAGAAAGAAAAAAAGAAAAAGTGCAGTTGTAAGCGATGTTTCAGAAACAAAGATGTAATATGAAAGAGATCACAATATAAGTTGCAACAATGCACGTTGCAACAACAAAAGCTTCAAAACGAAAGAAATTATAGTGAAGTGAGTTGCATCAATAAGAGTTTTAGTAGTGTCTATGATTATAAACTCATATAAATTGAATCAACAGTGAATTGCAGTTTAAAATTACAGAATTATGAGTACTATGAAATTAAATACTAACCACAGATGAATTGCAAGTATTGTTCTACAAAATATGGAATACTAGAAGACTGAGAAATAAACCAACTATAGAATCAAATAAACATGATTGAAATGATAAATCCTATGCTAATATACAAGCACTACCTGACTAAGGAGGGGGGCCTACCACTTCAGAAAATCCACTAAGCTACGGAATCATAATCGCATGATCACCAAAATGTAAACACATGAATAAGAGAAGAACATCAATTATATTGTATAAATATGAAAGTTACAATAACAACCAAATGCTATCGACATAGTAATTTGTCCTCCTCAACTCTGGGGAAGGTAAGGTTCTTTTAAAATATGACTAATGTCTAAAATTATACAAAGGGATAGATGGAGAGCCATGGGAATATGATTGTTGATCCGCTTACATTGATGTTTCCAAATTTTAGTTAAGATCAGGCGTGTGCTGACTTGGTAGGAAAATCAATTTCTCTTTTAGTCATATATTTTCCTCATGTTGCCTTCCTATGTGAGAATCATTTCCTAATTGTCAAATGTAGTGTTGACTTCTATGTTGGAATACTTTGTACTCAGAATCGCAGCAATGGTATACTTGGAGTCATGGTAACAGAGAGTGTACTTGGAGTTGCAATAATTGTCCGGAGTCGTAGCAACAGAGAGTGCACTTAGATTTGCAGCACTTGGCTTGTTCCTAGAATCACAACAATAGAGAGTGTACTTAGAGTTGTAACAATTGGATTGTGTCCAAAATCATAAAAACATAGAGTGATTGAAACCATTGTGAGGAGTTGCAACTACTGTATTACTCCCATGTAACAATATTAGTACATGAAAGTAGCAAGTTCCTTTAAGAAATATGCAAGAATAGTGTATAAATGACATATGGGGGAAGATTCATTCCTTAATGTAAAGTGAGGAAAAATGGGACAAGTATAAAAAATGAAATGATCAATGGAAAATATTAAGAAAAACGTTATTAGACGGATGCTGAAAGTATGCCAATTTAGGCACCCGTCATTTGGTCCTGGAAACGACAATTGTTTTGGGAGTCCTTTTATCCCAAGAGAAAATCTTAATGGGGGAATGTTGGGTCCTAGGAGTAGCCATGCTCATGGGAGTGATTCCATCCATGGGGGCACTGACCCTTTTGTAACTTTGAATCCCTTTGGAAACAAGAATATAGGTGGGGGTCGGCTTGGGATTCTTTGTCATCCACGTAGTATTCATTTTCCAACAAATCGTTGCCTTTCTTGGTGACATTAGACTTGTTGGATTTGTTTCATTTGAAAAATGACCCCATTCTCCATGATCCTCTATAGTTGGACATACCATCCAAGTTATCATCTGACATTTTAAAGTTTGACAGAAATCCAAAAGAAGACCTGCACACACATAACTTGACCTATCACTTGTGGTGTTCATCCAAATCTTTTATTGATGATGATGTTAGACTACGTCTTTTCCAATGATCCCTGACTGGAGGGGGTGTAAAATGGTACATATAACTTAAGGTGATTTCCTTTTATAGCTTCAATAACTCGTCCATGGCATTTTTTATCCATTTTCAATTTCCTATTAGGTATGTAGCTAGGACTAATCAATTGACATCTCTGCATCAAGATACATCCACTCACATTTATAATCATATTCATGAGTGGAGATGAAGGTGTATAATGATCAAATCCAAGATTTATAACCAAATCCTCATGGAGTGGTTTACCAAAACCATATTTCCACCTATCACTAAGGATGTTTCTATGGTAGGGGAAACTTCCAAGGAGAAAGCTATCTTATGTGCCTAACATTTAGACCTAATCTATTCTCACCCTGACACACTCTACGATATCATCCCACATGATCCACTACATTCAACATATCCTCATAGGCCAAACCCAATATCCCATGCTAATGGTGTGGTTGGTTCTTCTTCTAGTGCATCTGTGGGTCAGTTAGCTAGATAGTTGATGCAGGTGGATCTAAGAACACTAAAAAAATTATCGTCTCAAATGTTGATGAAAATGACTCCATTGTGTAGATATCGTCAAGATATTTCTAATGCAACTTGAAGGAGATCAAATGAACATCATATGAGAAATATATGGTCTTTTGAAGTTTTCACAAAATAGGTAAAAATGGCAAAAGGCAGGTGCTATGTGTCATCACTGGAAGGATGACATGTGGAATTGTACAAACAGACACATGGACTATATGAATGGAAACATGGATTGTACGACACCAACGTGGTAGGTGAAAATTGGAAATATGACAATGAGATGGCATGCTGATAGGGAAGCTGACTAGGTGTATGGTTAGGTAATGTGGCCCAATCAAAGGCTTCCATGTGGCACCCTCCAATTGGTCAATGTGGCTTAAGGGAATCAAAATTTGTTGGGATCGACGGGAATCAAACCTATAACCTTCGGATTAACAAGCCAATGGTCTAACCATTAGGCCAAA
>ML788376.1:254342-277400 GCA_009831015.1 Picea engelmannii
TACGTATAATGTAACTATTGTAGATATATTTAAACAACACATTTACTTATCTTATTTATGTACATGAGATACACATTGCAAGTTTTAATATAAACTCACGAAACTCAGTGTGAAAAATGACTGCTTTGAAGAAGCAGATAAAGAAAGCACATAAGATATTTTTTCGTTTTTTCTTTAACAATCTAAACTAATAAGAAAAAATACCATGAAACATATATATGTGGATAGTCAAAAGCCAAACCATATATTCAATTTTCAGTGACAAAAAAACATAAATGAGCTAACATGTTAGTGAGTTAATGATATGCATCCAAACATCTGCTCAATTAGAGAACATCCAACCACCTTGTCCAAGAGGGAAACCTGCAATGAACCTTAAAAATGTTTTGAATAAATGCAGAACAATGTGTTGGCAGTTGAGTTTTACTAACAGAATGAAAGATACAAATAGGTATTGTGTTCTTATGATTGAAAGCAACTACATTAAGATAAATCTGATTGTAACAACATTGGATTGAATCATTCAACTAAAAATTATAGAGAAATCCTGTCATTTGAGCTGAATAAATGATCACTCTGTTTAATATCTGAAGCATCAAATATGGACGATATTTATAAAAGAATTATCCTAGAAACATAATAGATTTTGAAGTCTAAATCTATCAAAAACTATTAGTTTATCAGGATAGACAAAGTATAAATGAAAACACCATTTACAGGAAGCTAAAGCTAAAATGCAAATTGTTGTTCCATTCAAGTTTTTGAATTAATCGTCCATCTTCAACCCCGGGCCAAGATGTATTCTATTACAAAACATTGTGTATTTAAAGAGTTCAGGCAAACTAAGCATCCTATCTTCTAAGATAGGATCAAATCCCAAGATGATTTACTAGTTACAAAAATAGAGGGTGATAAAACCACTCAATATCAAACTGTATCTCCCAAAATTGTAAAAGGTTTGTTTCTGTTTTACAAAATGAGCCAAAATAAATGGCTAATTAACTAAGCCCAAAAATACTCCATCTTTTGAGATCACCACAAGATACATGATATCCTGAAAGAAAATGAAATGAAGAAATTAGACATTTATTCAACTAATATTTTCCAAAACTTTTCATGAGAATTGACTGGCTACAGAATCTACTGATTCTATAGATATTGTTATTTTAAACAACATAAATCTAATTCAATCCATATTAATCAAAAAACATCAATAAAAGCACAACTAAGATAAAAAAAAAATCTTTACCTTTCAATTGAATACTAAATTCGACTCATAAAACCTTAGAGTTGATCACTGCTTTGACACACTCAACATTTTTTATTATGACATTTCCAGTCCTTTTCAAGTGTTGTCCTTGACTTTGTGCACTAATTTTGAGTTCATGGTTTTCACTTGTTAATGAGTCAATCTGAGCTGCAAGGGTCTTGATCTTCGCTTGAAGGAAGGGGACATCTGTGTAATATTTGCCTATCCAATGTAAACACACTTCACATAGTGGATCTGGAACAGTTGGTTGAGGAAACACATGACTGTGCGTCAAAATGCTACCATTGTCCACCGTGTTTTTTTGACTGAGTTTGATCCCTCGAAAACCTTCATTATGTTTCAAGCATGGTGGCAGATTATCCTCAAAATTGTAAGTCTGACTGAGATCCGGTTTATGGTAATTTGGGTCTTCCCCTGCCAAGAACTTTTCGATCTCATAATCGAAGCTCTCATGGACCTCGATCGCTTTGATCGAGATCACATGAGATTTCTTTTATTCCGTAAACTCCTCAAGATTAATCTCCTAGCTCTTTTGTTATTAAAACCTATGTCCGAATTGTTCTTTGACAGTTTGCGTGAGTTCCTATTTATGGTCTTTGCAATGGTGTTAGGGAAAACACACTACTCACACTCAAGAGATTTAATGACTCTAGGTTCAACATCTTGTTGCTTGAACTTAGGCTCATCGAGTGCAGCCTTATCATAGGGTTCTTTGCATAAGAAAAATGGTCTATCACTGGAAGGAGCAAGGGGCTTTTCCAACATAGTCTTATCAACCACAGGCATCTCTACATGATTTAATGTAATGAAGCCATTGTGAGTTAGGAAAGTATCCCAATCATCTCCCTGTAGTTTCAAATGATGGACTAACAACAACCTAATTAAGCCATGGTGGAATAAACTAGAATTCAAACTCTGCCTTTTATATCTCTTAGCCATTTTCTATAAACTCCTCAATAAATAAAATGGCATGTTTAACTGAAAATCGATGAAGTGCATTAACATTCTTATGTGGTAAAGGAAAATAAGCCCATAGCGTCCTTCACAAGTAATAAATTTCCTTAACACAGCCAGTAACCCATGCCATCTATCTTTCAATAGAGAAATTGGCATACCTTTGTCACATCATTGGATCTTCCGAGAGGTAACGAACAGACTCCATGGCACCTCCTCCAACCTGGAATTTGTAAACCATTTTTTCCCAGTAATGGGAAGGCCCGTTGCCTCGCTAAAAAATTTCTCTGTGATTTCTAATTGAACATCACCCACTTTGGATCGACATCCATCGATAGAGAGGGTGAACTCCTGGGCTGCTTGCAAGTCGTAACCCTGGAATTTCTTGAGAAACTCAACCCAACCCTGACTCTTAAGGTCTTCACTCGCATCGTCATACAGAAGCAATATTTGGGAGCCATTTGGTTCGACATGGATGACAGGGGCCATAAGGGTTCAGACAAGCAATCACAAAGGCAGACAGAGTTCACTGTGAGTATGAAGGGTTTCAAAAACAGAGGAAACCAGAGCAAAAACCAAAGGAATAAAACTCATCAATACCCTAGCGTGAACAAAATGAGAGCATAAGGGGTTTCAAAACAGAAAATTGGGCATTTTTTGCAATGAATTCCAAGAGTACAAAACGAAACCCAAGACTTTAACTTGGAATGATGGACCTGTCGATTCAAACTTCCACCTCAAGCAGAGTACAGAACAGGACCGGGTGTGTTTGAATCTCATCATTGTATAAAGGGTGGTGTTGATTTTCTAAGGTTAGGAGAATAGGTTCTTTACGAACCAAGCATAACGACCATTTGAAATAAAAAATGATTTACAATAAATTATAAATGAAACAAACCCATAGTCTATTGCCAATCGATTCTTGGTATAGTACTCAAGATATATCTCATAACCCATGAGCAACTTAAAACAACTGTTTTATTGATATAATATAAGCTTCAAAGAAAAACAACATTCCTTAAAATATTTGTAAGAACATTTACCCTTCTAGAGAAATAAGCCTTAGATACATTTGCAATACAATTATAAGTTTCAATGCTTCATTCATGATTTCAATCATGAAAACAAAAAATAGGAACAATCAAAACACCCTTTTACAGCCGAAAATTCACCTTCAAATAGCAATATTTATATGACAAAGCGTAGGCAGCTACATAAATTATTATTTATCACTTTAAAAGGTGAAAATATTGTGGGGATGAAAATAATGGAGACTTACTGGGAGAAGCAGTTATCTCTGCATCACCAACAAGTTCATGTTAGGACTTCTTAAAATGATTACAGATTAAAAAACAGTTGAAGGAAATCAAGCATCCCAACAATCATTACACAGTCCAGGTTCAGATATCTTCCTTTTTAAATGAAATCCGGTGACAAATTTTAAAAATGAGAGCAACAATGTTCAAGTCAATGGCTTCGATACTGTTGACAGGGCCACTGTTTCCATCAAGCATCCATATCCTCGGCAGGGATGTCAATTAACCCACTCTAACAACTCTACCCTGTCCAAGAAATTTCAATTCGAATGATTCTTATGACCAATATCAAAATTTATACCTGAGAATTTTCTTTAACCTGACATTGCTTCGTTGCTAGTGGGCCTGTTCAGTACCCTAGAAAAGTTGTCTTGGAATAATGCATGCATTTACCTGCTTCCAGTAGACCTGTTCAGTATCTCGATGGGTTTACAAACACTTCCCACAACTCCTGAGAATTTTTTTACAATTGGATATAATTTTAAAAATATTCAGAAAGCGAGGTGATGTTGAAAATTCCAGTCTTTAGAACACTTGTTATTTTTTAGTTGTTCCCTTCATTATGATCTGAAGTTAGTTTCTAGATGAAACCAATTTTTCAAGGACAGGAAGGCATGCTTGAGTTTCTTTCTTTAAAAGTTGGGACATCGTAAAAATCTTAAAGATGATCGTACATGCTCATGATTATAAAGTGAGACCAGGAAACCTGTTACAAATAGAAAATTTATTTAGCTAGTCTGTGTTTCAGCAAGTCATAGCATCAATGCTCTTGAGAGGACCTTAACAGTTGCTTCGTAATGATGCATTCTAGCTCCCTTCCCCAAACTAGAAGGTGACACAGACATAAATTTAACCAAAAAGAAGCAAAAACAAACAAAATGAAAATAACCAAAAGATGAAAAATAAAAATAAATCAAAATAGAAAAATATGTAAAAAACGTGGATCTAGGACTTGTCATGAAAAATACCTTGTGAGAGCTTGTCCATTCACCGGGAAGGTGTTTGGCTATCCCTCTAAATTCTATAGGAAGAAAGAGTTGGGACCTAGTTTTTCAGTGATTAAGAAGGGTCCCAACCATAGGTTCTGGAACTTGGTGTGTTCCCCTTTTCCCTCATGAGGTTTATCCCATTTGAGAACCAGATCTCCTACCTTGAAGTTCCCATCCGAGGTAGAATTTGAATTGAACCAAATTTTAACAATATGCTGATGTTGATCCAGTCTTTCTTTTTCTTGTGCTCTTACTTCCTCTAATTTCAGCAAACCATTAATCCGACCTTCAAGAGGAGGACAATCCTCTTTCTGAACTTTCTATGATAATTGCAAAGAGGGAAGAAGAACATGAGGAGGGAGAATTGCTTCTCTTTCATAGATGAGAAAGAAAGGAGAATTACCAAAAACAGTTTTTGGAGTCACCCTATTAGCCCAGAGTGCATTAAAAAGTGCGCTGTGCCAGTTTTTGTGATTTTTAGAAACTATCCTCTTGATGATTTTGATCAGTTTTTTGTTTGTTGATTCTACTAAGCCATTTCCTTGGGGGAAATAGTTGGCAGAATATTTCAGTTTTATCCCTTTTTCTAAAGAAAAAGCACTCATATCGAAGGACAAAAAGTAGGAAGCATTATCGAAGACCAAACACTCAGGAATACTTAATCGAGTAATGATGTTTGAATTAAGGAAAGATATTACCTAACTAGTGTTTACCACTTTTAGTGGTGAAGCCTCAGACCATCTAGTAAAATAATCCATTGTTGTAATGATGTATTTATGTTGCTGTGAGGAAGTGGGGTTAATTGGCCCTATAATTTCAAGACCCCACTACTAAAAAGGAGAATATACCAAAACAGGTTGCAAAGGGAATGTTGCCTTCTGTACTCGTCCAGAAGCCTTTTGGCAGATTATGCATTTACGACATAATGCATGGGAATATTTGAATAATGTGGGCCAATGGTACCCAGCTCTTAATACTTTGTGAGCAGTAGTGTCTCCACCAAAGTGCCCACCAGCTTCTCCTGCATGAAGTTCAGATAACACTTTATCTGCTTCATCTCTTTCCAAACAACGCATGAGGATGTTATCAAAATTTTTACGAAATAATATGCCATTTACTAGCTGGAAAGGTGCAGATTTTAGTCTTAATGCTCTTCTCTTTTTTGGATCGAGATGGTGAGGATCAAAACTGTGTGTTAGATAAAACTTAATGTCATCAAACCAATAATTAGCAACAACTTGTGTACAACAAATTTGATTTTGACTGTGTTGATTTACAGTTAAGACATTAATTTGACTATGTTTCTCTTCAACTGAATCAACCACTAGTTTTCATAGACCTTGACCTCTGACAATTTGCACTGAGGTAATTTCGAGGTCATACTCTTGTAACGATGCCATCTAGTTTTCCCATTTTTCACCCAATTCCTTTTTTACTAACAAGTTTCTGACAGCAGGATAAGGCACAATGACTTTAGTTCTAGATTTCAATAGATACGATCAAAAATGTTTTACTGCTTTAAAAATTGTATAAGCTTGTTGATCTACAGTCGGGTAATTTAAGATCTTATCCCTTGAAGGCTAAGCTCATAAATACAATGGGGATTTCATTTCTTTCAGTTTTCTTTTGGGTCAATACAATGGCATAAGATTGATCAGAGGAAAACATATAAAGAGTGAAATCTTGTGAAAAATCAAGACTCATTAAGGAAGGAGCCTCCACTATGGATTCTTTTATGGAATCAAAAACTTGATTTTCCTACAATCCCCAATGATACTGAACATCCTTTTTAATTAAGTTTTGCAATGGCCTTACCATTTCTGAAAAACTTGGGACAAACCTTCTGACAAAATTGATCTGGCCTAAAAACGATTGCATAGATTTTTTGGAGGAGGGGGGAGGAAGTTTGGCAATGACTTGAGTTCTTTTGGGATCGATGATCATCCCATCACTGGATATTATGAATCCGAGAATTTTTCCTTGTTCTGCTGCAAAGAGAGACTTCTTAGGGTTGAGAGATATGTCGTACTTGCGGCATCATTGTAGGACAAACCTAAGGTGAGACAAGTGATCTTTCTTGTTTTTGGAGAAAACAATAATGTCATCAAGATAGACAACTATGGATTGATTGATGAGACCACGAAAAGAAATATCCATGGCTCTCTGAAAAGTGGCCCTGGGGGAGACATGAGGACCTAGTTGTATCCTGAAAACCCATCTAGTAATGACAGTCTTTCAGAACCAGATACCTGCTGAAGAATTTGTTCCATTAGAGGAACAGGATAATTCTCTTTGTCAGATACTCAGTTCAAGTTCTGAAAATTGACACAGAGTCGAATTTCACCACTTTTATTCCTTACAGGGACAATATTAGACACTCATTGTGTGTGTTTCACTGGGAATATTATCTTTACATTCAATAGTTTGTTTAGTTCTTTTTTGACTATCGATTCCATCTTAGGGTGCATCTTTCTCAGCTTCTGCTGAAAAGGTTGAGTCTGGGGTTTAATGGGGATGATGTGTTTTATTATGTTAGGGTCAAAAGTTTTTAAATCATCGTATGTCCAAGCAAAGACATCCTTGAATTCTCTAAAAAGTTTTATAAAAGCAGACTGCTCTTGCTCAGAACGTCCCGTTCCCAGATTAATATATTGAGGATTATCTTTAGTCCCTAGATTTACCTTTTCATGAGTCAAGGAAGAACTGTTTGTTTTACAATTTACCCATTTTATGAATTTATCATGCAAATCATAGAATGTTTCTAATCTTACCACGGATTTAGGGATAGAATTTACTAGATCCGATGTTGATTCGGGAGACCTCGGGTCTGATATTACCGTAAAATTGCGGAGATCTTCATCGTGGGTGCCTTCATCAATAACCGCACCTTGGAAGGTGTCCTCCATGTGCAAAAAACTGATGATCATTATCAAACACTCTTCAGTTAGTGACGTTGTCTGGGACTGATGGCCTGAACAATAACTCAATTGAAAATGCATTTGGAGAAAGACCTTCTACGGGAAAAATCTTGGAAGCGACATTAGCTAATAAATCAACCTCAGAATTGTTTAATCTCGAAATGGAATTGATGTTAAATGCATAAAACTTGTGCATTAGATTCCATACCTCAGCTTGATAATTTTGCAAGTGTGGTGATAGGCAATGTATGGAGTTTCTTACCTGTCTAACCACAATTTTTGAATCATCGAATACCATTAAGTTATGTACGTTCATATCTACCACTTTCTTGAGTCCTTGCAAAAGTGCCTCATATTTGACGGTGTTGTTTGTACATTCAAAATCTAATTGACATGTGATCAAAGTTTTATTACCTACCGGGTCGATGAGTACACATCCTGCACCAGCTCCTTCTCTAGATTTGGATCCATCGAAGTAGAGAGACCATATGTGAGCTTCGTCGACAGTGTTTGGCACATTTGGTAAAGTTGTTGACTGTGTGCATGTCATGAGCTCCGACTGTTGTTCTGAATCAGTGATGGTGGAGGTTTCATCCATGAAGTTACTGAAGAAGGTGTTCATTCCCTGCATTTTGAGTGAATTAGTGGAAGCAGTAAATGGTTCATTAGCATCATTCAAATACGTCACGGTGTGCTTGAGGTAACGCTCATGATTAATCCTAATTTTGTTTGGCTTTCCATTCTCTGGTATCCACAAATGAGACTAGTCTGTTGCAAAGTATCCATGTAGTTGTTCGGACCAATCCCTACATAAGAATAAATTGTAAACTTCAGGGATGTCAACAATAATGATATCAATAATTTTGTGAACCTTAGGATTAGAGGATAGCCTAACAAGTACATTCTTTAGTTCACCAATTACCTTAACATTTGTTTGATCGAGCTGAATGATTTTAAGACTATAAGGTTGAACTTCAGCATTGATTTTTTGGAAAACAAACAAAGGCATCACATTTGATGATGCTACAGAATCTACCATGCAATTATGTACATTTCTATTGAAAATTTCAAAAGATAATAAAAAAGGTGGGACATTTTTGCAAGTATTAACAACATAATTATGTTGATTTTTAGCCGTTGTCCCTAAAATTACTTTATCTACATTTGATACAGTTTTTTCAGTGAGGTCCCTTTTATCTGAGGGTTCAAGTGTTGTTTTAGTGGGGGCTTTTGAGCTATTTTAGGACTGATTTCTGCAATTTTCTTTCTTTTCAGATTGTTGTTTTTACTATTTTCTGCAATGTTTTGAATATTTTCTATAGAAGAAAAGGAAACTTTAAAAGTTCATAAACAGAAATATTAGCTCTAAGTTTCTTTAGGTCTTTGATTAAATCATATTCTAAACTTGGGGCTGCTAAATTCTATTTTGTTTCAGTTTGCTTAAATTGTTTTGGAGGCACATTAGTACTTATTTCGGAAGAGGGTTTACTCTGTGTTTTTCTTCTAGTGTTGTAAGGATGGACAGTTTCAAAATTATCTTGAAAAATATTGTTGGAAAAATGCCCGAAGACATTGGGATATGATTCCTCTTCTTCGATTGTTTCTTCTTCAACCACATCTTCAGAATTCTGAAGGGGGACTAAGTTATCATGTGCTTCAAGGATAGTCTGTATAGCATATTGTAATCTTTCAAAATTCAGACCCTCGGGGGTTGGGTTTGGTCGGTTTGAGGGAAAAGGTTTTCTAAAAGGAGGTTTGTAGCTTCCTTTGCTTGAAGATGCTTCTTCGGCTGATCTCCTCAAGCCTACGACTTAATTTGATAATTTCTGGATGACCTTTTGTAAACTTTCCAAATCTGAGGTTTCTGATTGAGTTTTGGTTTGGGGAGGTCTAGGAAGAATTTCTATTTTCTTCTTAGAAGATGGGGTTGTTTATGCCTCATTATTAAGATTATCTTTTAAGATCAAAATATATTTTTCGATCTGGCTTGCCTCCTCGAAGGCTTCTAGTAACGTTGACTTCTTAGACCTTTTAACCCAAATTACTACATTATGGTGGAGAGCTTTGGTGTAATATGCCACAATGAGGTTTTCCGCAAGCATTGAATCGGTGGGGATTCAATTTTTTAACGTGAGGAACCTTTGGTTAAAATATTTTACTTTCTCCTTAGGGTTCATATTTAAGATGGAGAGTTCCATGACTAAGACTTCAGGAGATTTATCATCTCTAAACTTCTCTAGGAAACAGGACTTGAATTTGTCCCAAGATACAATGGTGTGAGGTTGTTGGGTGAAATACCATGTAGAGGCATTGCCCTCAAACGTGTAAGGAAAAAGTCAACATACTACATCTTCATGTTCTACACTTTGGAGTCTAATGGCTAGAATGAACTTTTTTATGTGATCTTCGGTGATTTTCTTAGAATTAGGATTAATCTTAGGTAAACATTTCTCCAGATGTTTTGGTAAAGGGTGTTGGGGTCCAGGTATGGCCACAACGTCTTGGTCAAGCCAAGGTCTAGCAGGATTGTTTTGATTTTCCATGGGTGTAGGTGGTGTCAAAGACTGAGATGGTTCAGATGAAGAACTACCTTCATCAGATGACTCTCCTTCTAAAGAGGAAGGAGATGAATGAGGTGGTGAAGGTGGGATACCATATCCTCCGGCTCCAAGAGTAGGGGTATGGTCAAGATCTGTGGGATTTAAAAGTAGACCAGTGCCTTCAAGTTGTTCTCTGATATCAGAGAAATCTATAGGTTAATTCAGTGTCCAACTAGGTTGTTTGATATGAGACAAAGAACTATGTGTCCTTACAAGTGACTGACGAACAATTTATTGTACGTCACACCCTTGAGGGTTTGGTGTTACTAGCTCAATGGGAATCTAGGGATTTTTGTTTGAGGTAGTTGTTGTTTGAGAGGTAACGTTGTTGTCAGAATGACTCCATGTTACTATAGGGAGAGAGAGTGTGTGGGGAGAAGTCTTGCGACTTCCAAGTGCCATCAATTGTATTCAGGCCCTCCTTCTAGCGCCATTTGTTGACGGGCGAAAACGATCGTTCGTCAATTGGAAGAACGAGTCTAGTTCGGGGTTGTCCAAATAACCCAATCCATTTGGTGTGACTCATTCCAATGGGTTTAATGGCTCCGTTAGCCAATCTAAAAGTCCTAAAAGAAACAAATAAAACAAATAAAATAACTAACTATTAACTAACCACTTATATATATATATATATATATATATATATATATATATATATGCATACTTATAATGTAACTATTGTAGATATATTTAAACAACAAATTTACTTATCCTATTTATGTACATGAGATACACATTGCAAGTTTTAATCTAAACTCACGAAACTCAGTGTGAAAAATGATTACTTTGAAGAAGTAGATAAAGAAAGCACATAAGATATTTTTTCGTTTTTTCTTTATCAATCTAAACTAATAAGAAAAAATACTATGAAACAAAAATATCTAGATAGTCAAAATCCAAACCATATATTCGAGTTTCAGTGACAGAAAAACATAAATGAGCTAACTTGTTAGTGAGTTAATGATGTGCATCCAAACATCTACTTGATTAGAGAACATCCAACCACCTTTTCCAAGAGGGAAACCTGTAATGAACCTTAAAATTGTTCTGAATAAATGCCGACCAATGTGTTGGCAGTTGAGGTTTACTAATAGAATGAATGATACAAATAGGTATTGTGATCTTATGATTGCAAGAAATTACATTAAGATAAATCAAATTGTAACAATGTTGCATTTAATCTTTCAACTAAAAATTAAAGAGAAATCCTGTCATTTGAGCTGAATAAATGATTACTCTATTTAATATCTGAAGCATCAAATATGGACAATATTTATAAAAGAATTATCCTAGAAACATAACAGATTTTGAAGTCTAAATCTATCAAAAACTATTAGTTTATCAGGATAGACAAAGTATAAATGAAAACACCATTTACAGGAAGCTAAAGCTAAAATGCAAATTGCTGTTCCATTCAAGTTTTTGAATTAATCGTCCATCTTCAACCCCAGGCCAAGATGTATTCTATTACAAAATACCATGTATTTAAAGAGTTCAGGAAAACTAAGCATCCTATCTTCTAAGATAGGATCAAATCCCAAGATGATTTACTAGTTACAAAAATAGAGGGTGATAAAACCACTCAATATCAAACTGTATCTCCCAAAATTATAAAAGGTTTGTTTTTGTTTTACAAAATGAGCCAAAAGAAATGGATAATTAACTAAGCCCAAAAATACTCCATCTTTTGAGATCACCACAAGATACATGATATCCTGAAAGAAAAAGAAATGAAGAAATTAGACATTTATTCAACTAATATTTCAAAAAAAATTCATGAGAATTGACTGGCTACAAAATCTGTTGATTTTGTAGCTAGTCTTATTTTAAACAACATAAATCTAATTCTATACATTTTAATAAAAAAAAATCAATAAAAGAACAACTAAGATAAAAACAAATCTTTACCTTTCAACTGAATACTGAATTCGACTCATAAAACTTTAGAGTTGATCATTGCTTTGACACACTCAACATTTTTTATTATGACATTTCCAGTCCTTTTCAAGTGTTTTCCTTGCCTTTGTGCACTAATTTTGAGTTTGTGGTTCTCACTTGTTAATGAGTCAATTTGAGCTATGAGGGTTTTGATCTTCGCTTGAAGGAAGGGGATATCTGTGTAATATTTGCCTATCCAATGTAAACACACTTCACACCGTGGATCTGGAACAGTTGGTTGAGGAAACACATGATTGTGCGTCAAAACGCTACCACTGTCCACTGTGGGTTTTTGACTGAGTTTGATCCCTGGAAAACCTTCGTTATGTTTCAAGCATGGTGGTAGATTATCTACAAAATCGTAAGTCTGACTGAGATCCGGTTTATGGTAATTTGGGTCTTCCCCTACCAAGAACGTTTCGATCTCAGAATTAGAGCTCTCATGGACCTCGATCGCTTTGATCGAGCTCACATGAGAATTTTTTTTATTCCGTAAACTCATCAAGATTAATCTCCCAGCTCTTTTGTTATTAAACCCTATGTCTGAATTGTTCTTGGCCAGTTTGTGCAAGTGCCTATTTACGGTCTTTGCAATGGTGTTAGGGAAAACACACTGCTCATGCTCAGGAGATTTAATGACTCTAGGGTCAACATCTTGTTTCTTGAACATAGGCTCATTGAGCGCAGCCTTATCACAGGGTTCTTTGCATAAGAAAAATGGTCTGTCACTGGAAGGTGCAGGGGGCTTTTTCAGCATAGGCTTATCAACCACAGGCATCTCTACAGGATTTAATGTAACGAAGTCATTGCAAGTTAGGAAAGTATCCCAATCATCACCCTGTAGTTTCAAATGATGGACTAACAACAACCTAATTAACCCATGGTGGAATAAACTAGAATTCAAACTCTTCCTTTTATATCTCTTAGCCATTTTATATAAACTCCTCAATAAATAAAATGGCATGTTTAACTGAAAATCGATGAAGTGCATTAATAGTCTTATGTGGTAAAGTAAAACAAGCCCGTAGCATCCTTCACAAGTAACAAATTTCCTTAACACAACCAGTAACCCATGCCATCTATCTTTCAACAGATAAATTCGCATACCTTTCGTCACAGCACTGGATCTTCCGAGAGGCAATGAACATACTCCATGGCACCTCCTCCAACTTGGAATTCTTAAACAGTTTTTTCCCAGTAAGGGGAACGCCCGTCGCCTCGCTCAAAAATTCCTCGGTGATTTCTAATTGAACATCACCAACTTTGGCTCGGGATGCTTGTAAGTTGTAACCCTAGAATTTCTTGAGAAACTCAACCCAACCCTAACTCTTAAGGTCTTCACTCACATCGTCATATAGAAGCAAGCTTTGAGAACCATTTGGTTTGAAACGAACAATAGGGGCCATAAGGGTTCGGACAAGCAGTCACAAAGGCAAACAAAGTTCACTGTGAGTATGAAGGGTTTCAAAAATAGAGGAAACCAGAGAAAAAACCAAAGGAATAAAAACTCATCAATACCCTAGCGCGACCAAAATGAGAGCATAAGGGGTTTCAAAATAGAAAATCGGGTGTTTTGTGCAATGAATTCCAATAGTACAGAACAAGACCCAAGACTTTAACTTCGAATGATGGACCTGTCGATTCAAACTTCCACCTTAAGCAAAGTACAGAACAGGACCGGGTGTGATTGAATCTCATCATTGTGTAAAGGGTGGTGTTGATTTTCTAAGGTTAGGAGAATAGGTTCTTTACGAACCAAGCATAACGACCATTTGAAATAAAAAATGATTTACCAAAAATTATAAATGAAACAAACCCATAGTCTATTGCCAATCGATTCTTGGTGTATCATTTAAGTACTCAAGATATATCTCATAACCCATGAGCAACTTAAAACAACTCTTGTATTGATATAAGATAAGATTCAAAGCAAAACAACATTCCTTAAAAGATTTGTACAAACATTTACCCTTCTAGAGAAATAAGCCTTAGATACAATTGCAATACAATTATAAGTTTCAATGCTTCATTCATGCTTTCCACCATGAACGAAGCATGAAAACGAAAAATAGGAACAATCGAAACACCCTTTTACAGCCAAAAATTCACCTTCAAATAGCAATATTTATATGACAAAGCGTAGGCAGCTACATAAATTATTATTTGTCACTTTAAAAGGTGAAAATATTGTGGGGCTACCAACAATAATCCAAATCAATGACCCACAATCAATTGTGTCCCCCCTCCCCGCATACTATATGGTTAACATAAGGTAGGGTGGTCGTGAAACACAACCTGAGTTAAAGTTATATTTACGTGTCGTGCTTCTATCAATTGTAGCCCCCTCACCTATTGTTAACATAGACATGATCGATCCCCCCCCCCTCCGCAATTTGCACTAGGTTTCCACATGTCTCAGATGATGACAATAGGAAGAGAGGTAAAGTCAATCTATGTTTTAAATTTAATATATTCCGCCAATCCTAAGTGACCATCTGTTCAGTTGCATATTAAAAAAAAGGGGGTAAAGGTAATTTTGTTTATTATTGTGTAATTTGTGAAGAGTTTTTTTTTAAAATTCGATAACACAACTCAAGTTACTAGCTTACCATACCAACTTGAGCATGTTCCTTGAGCATTTTTTCTAGTAACTCAAATTATCTCTTTTCCCTTATCTTTTTCATCATTTAAATGGAATCATATAAGTTAGTTGAATCCAGGAAAACATTGAATGCAGAAGAAGAATACTTGGTCGATAAAGATAAATATATATTTGACCCAGTTTTATCTTTCGACCCTTTTGAGTTACACTGGCAAGCAACCCAAAATTTTAGGGATTTAGTAGACCATTATCATGCATGGGAATCTGATCTAGCAAAATTTGTAGTACCCCAAGTGTATCATTTCCCTGAGTTCATGGTCTGGTGCACCTCTAACTATATTCCTTCCAAGAAAACCATAATTTCCAAAACTAGGTTTGGGATTATCAAAATAAATCCTCTATCTATTTCCAAAATGCTAATATGGCCACTAAACCTTGATAGTGAAATATTAAATGAAATGTTTTGGCCGAATGTTTTAGAGAACCAAAACCTGAAGAAAGAGTTTCCCTTTTACCGACATATTTGTGGAGAAATCTTGATGTTCCTATAGACAATGTTGTTCTCGAATATAGCTTATTTCCTGAAATTCCAAGACAAATTATCTCTATGATTTATATGATTTTAGGAAAGGATAGCAAAATTTTGGTGGATGAGTTTGTGTTAGGGAATATGATATCAATTTTTCCATTTACATTCAAACCCTTAACCAAATTCAATTATGCACAATTCTTTGTTGATCAAATTCATCATCAACTATTAGAGTTTGAAACTCTTGGGAACTTCAGATATCAATCCTACCTTATTCACCTCTTCCTGTTTTCTCAATCCTTTCACTTTTTACATCTTAGACTAAAATTCGAAGATGGAAATGGAAATCGAGTGTCAATTATTCATTGTACATCTCTGATTAAAAATAAGACTTTGAATGTTGTCTTCTCAGAATATATTGACCAATTCATGTTAAAAGCCGACCAGATCATACATGACGAAATTCCTCCTAGAATATTTCCAGAATGTAAAATGTTATCATAGTTGAGTCTAGACAAGAGAGTGGGATATTGGTACATATTTGAGAATTACATTGAAATCAGAGTCTATGGTTCTGAACTTCGACCTTTTATCTTACCTATTTTCTTGACTCCCTAAATATTTTCATTAGAGTACATTAGACAAAGATTAAATTCAAATGGCATTCATTTTGTATCAAGTAAATACACAGCTAGATTTAAATTGAAGAAAGAGGTATGACCTTTTATTGTCAATACCATATCATCATTGCAGGTTACAACAAAAATTCTATCAGTTGTCGTATTTCAATAGGGAGAGGTATGGATATATGACCCTCATTCATGGATTTCCTCAAAAATCATATCACATGGACAAGCTCGTTATTGGAAAACTAGAGAAGTTGGGAAGATGTAAAAAAAAAAATCAAATTCATGGTAAAGTATCGAAGCTACCTTCAAAACCTCCAATGACAAAGACTCCTCGGCATTTTGAGAAGACATATAAAAGATAGTCTGTAGAGTCAACTTCAAAGGATTCAAGGATAGACGAAACAAATATCATTCAAACGAAAGAAAATAGAGGAACTTGATGAAGAGGAAGATCCATAATTATAGGAATAAGTAGCACCAGTGGAAAATACCCAATGTGATTATGGAAGTATCATCATCATAGAATCTCAAGAGTACAAAGGTTCAAAATTAAATAGAATCAAAAATTACAGATCAAGTAAAACAAATCGATCATGTTCATCACTTCATGGACAACAGGAAAATAGGTGCAAAGATCAAACATAATAGTATTCCTAAAATATTTGACCATGAGACATCTCCAACTAGAATGCTATCAGTTGTCGACTATGAAAAAGTAATATTGAATATAGTAGTCATGGAGCCAAAGGAACAAAAGAAGGTGACAAACATTTTTATTTATCTTAATGCAGTTCATCCACTATATAAAATGGACCTGCATAGAAAGACTAAAGAAATGTTGAATGGATATGTGATTAGAGATAACCTGGGAATAAAGAAGTTGCGGGTTATAAATAATAATCTTAGAACTCAACTTAAAAATGAGAAATTGGCCAATAGAACCAGGAAAATGAGAGTAGAGGAATCGGAAAAATGGGTGATGGACCTACAAGCTAATCCAAAAGATGAAGAATATGTAAAATATCTAATTAAGAAAAAAGGACACAGAGATCCAGGAATAAAGAAATGATTAAAATCCCATGAATTGATCATGTATAGACCCCATAACTATAGGAAGTCTAAGAAGAAAAATAATATATTTTGAATAAAATGATACAGATGGAAGAGAAGATTGAATTTTATGGAAAGAATATTGAGGCTCTAACATGTGGATCATTTTCATCTCAATCAAAAGAGTCATCAGATTCAACAAATGGATTATCAAAAGCATTATCATACTTGAATTTAAAGGGAGTTGAAATTGAAATGATGAAGAAAACCATATATCCATAGAATGAATAAACCAAATATAAGGATAAGTTTATTGGAGAATTCCATAAGCTAAAAGATAAGAGGATAATAGACATGGAGAAATTGAAGAAAAAGTTGTCATGAAAACCCTATCTGATAGGGGCCAGACACATCATTTAGGATGAAATCATTAGTGAAGTTGGCAAGATTTGGGACTACAAGATAATAGATGATGAGATTTTATTGACAGATGAAGAAAATGGAATTATAAAGAAATCATTTCTTGAATTAGGCACTAGACCTAATATTTCTACTCAAAAGATCAAATTCCTAAATTCCAGTTCCAGATAAACATTGACAAAATAAAATTTCAAAGACATAAATGCAAAAATTATGGAAACTGAAAGGATTTTTACAAAAAGGAATCTGATACAACAAGCTCAAAATAAATGCATATTGGTGAATAGATAAGTTGAATCTTTCACAAATATTCTTGATAATTTAGTGAAGATGGGGCTACATTAAGCTTGGGATGATAAAGGGAAGCTTCTATCATATGAAAACCACATAAAACATCTATTCATTGCTAGAGAAAAATAGGATAAATTTCATGGGATGGATGATATTTTGAGAGAAAAGACCATTGTATACATACTCATAGATCATGTTTTTCCTCTCTGGAAAACAAAAAAATTATTTTCAAATCCCCCTACATATGAAAAATACACAGAATTGGATATTGAATATAGGAAGATGAATTCATTCAGTTATCCATCGAATGCAAATTGGAATCATCTCATCTAGCTCTTGAAAAGATGACTCACCAGTGTTGGACAATTGGTTTGGACAGTTGGTTGTCATTGATGTCAACCCTTGGAGTGTTTGAGATACCACAAAGTTGTGATTGAGATTGATGGTGAGTTAGTTTTCATTGATGTCAAAAAGAGTGGTTGATGTTAGAAAATGTGATGGGTGCATTTGATGAAGTCTACACAAAGGTTGGAATGTGAGGTCATGGTACCCATAGTTGATCAAAGGGAAAATTCATGGAGGACCGTGTAAATGCAGGTAACTCACTCATGGATGGATATTCCTCGCCATATTTTTTTTGGTGATAGGTGATACGCCACATGGTTCCTCATGGTTAGGGAGATATGCCTTCATGAAGTTGGAAGCCCCAAAGAATGGTTAAGAAGCCCCTAGTTGGTTACAAGTCATTAATGAAAGGGTTAAGTGGTTGTAATAAGAATCCCCCAAAGTAAGGAAAAAGGTTACTTAGCAAAAGTATAAATACACCTCAAGGAGTCTCTTATAAGTACATTCACACACACATTCTATTGAATATATCTAAGTGAATAAGTGATATAGTTTATCTTTTTATTGGGAAATCTGAGGTTGAATCTGAAGTAGCAAGTATGAGTTTTTGAAGGAAGGTCAAAGGTGAAAGTATTGGAGTTGCAACAAATGTGAGTAACCCTAGTTTTTGGGATATCCATGGGTTACAGGACAACAGGGACCGAATGTATGTGGGTTGTAGTGGAGGAAAGCATGGATATCCATAGGTAGTATAGGAGCAAGTCATAGATCTGTGAAAAGGCTTGTGAAAGGTTGAGAAGTGATTCATTTACCAAGTTGTTGATTCCCAAGTTGGTTTACTCATTTTTTTATATGATACAATAGGGTGTATACAAGATCAGAGGTATTCTTATGTGTTAGTTTTAAGGCTTATGCTTATGTTGTTATGGTACATGCTTGAGGAATATCATGGTAGTGATTGTGCATGGTACACCTTGGTGATGATATTATACATTGTTAGAGGCACATCTTGGATACTTGGAATATATGGTACATGACTGATATGGCACATGTTTGATGGTATCTCTTGGTACATGGTTTATGGTGTTTGGGACATACTTGAAGCACATGGTTTGATGTATATCTTAGTTGCATGTTGATAATGTGATGGTCATAAATTTGGTAATTTTTTGTGGCATAGGTATATGTTTGAGGCATATCTTTGGTGCACGGTGTGAGGCATATTATTGGTACATGTATGATATGCATGTCTTAGTGATGTTGGTACATTTTGAGATACACCTTAATGATGTTATCATACATTGATTAGTAGCACATATTTTCTATATTTGGATATTGGTATTGTGTCTATATTATTTATGCTTGAGTCACTTCATTGATGATATCTTATGATATGGTGCATGGTTGATGGACGGTTTGGTACAAGGGTTGGTGCATTATTGATGCACGGTTTGGTACAGGTTTTGGTGCATGGTTAATGCATGGTATGGTGAAGTTTTTGTTGCATTATTGATGCATGGTTGTTATAATTTGATGTACATGGTATAGTATAGGTTAATATGTATGGTTGATGCATGGTTGGAACAGGTTGATGGTTGATGTACATGGTATGGTACAAATTGATGTAAATGGTTGATGAGTGATATACATGGTTTGGTGATGGTTGTTGTATCCATGTGAGTGGATATGGTTGATTATGGTATATTAGTGACAGTGACATATTGGACAGAGTGACAGGTTCGATACAATGACAAGTTGATACGTTACAAGTTGATGTGATAGTGATAGCGACAACGGAAATGATTGTGGTAGTGATTGTTATAGCGTGATTTGTAGGTTAGGAAAATCTTGAACCAACCACAAAGAAAGTAATACAACTTGGGAATCCTACACCCAATCTCACCTCGATGTAGGTCTTGCACTTCAAGGATGACTAGGTCACTCTAGGGAGGCCATCCCAGTGACCCTAGGGGGATTTAGATGGAGATGGAGAGAAATGGAATTAGAGTTCAAGTCTAAGTGGAGTGAAATGTGTGGAAATCCTTTGGAATTTCCAAGGGTTTCCAAGTATGTTGAGTAACATGTAAGTGGTGAAATACCTGCCCGAGTCAAAAGAAAAACCACTTTGCAATGATGTATGTTAGTTGAATCAGCAAGTTAATATTGTTGTCCCTAATTTGAAGAAATGTATAAAATTATATATAATCAATTAAAAGGTACTATAAGATTCTCAATAAGTGCTAGATATCAAGTAGAAAATACAAGAGAAAGACTAGTTAGTGACTAGCTAAACTCAAGATGAAAAGACAATATTCTAGCACAAAGGATAAGGCTGTTGTAAATGCCTGTATATAGAAAAATATATCATCCTTATGGATGTAACATTAAATTTATTACAAAAGTAAAATAATCCACTGAAATCCCCTCAAACATTTCCAAAAAGTGCGCTAGACTAAGAAGAGTAAGTGTGCAAACTTTCAGCAAAATCCAATGGTTGATAAGAGAGTTATTCAAGCAAATGGCTTAGAGTTTATGCAACACTAATGGCTGAAGATGAAATTTTGTAATAGAATCAAGAAGTATCCCCTTGATGGGGACTCCCTAGTGATTTTGAGGTGCCCAAGGCACAAGGAATACAATCCACTTTGCAAGAAGTAAAAATGACCCAAAATCACATTTCCCAATGCAATATTTTATTTCTCCAATCCATTAATAAATGACTAGTGATCTTAATTATTGGGTTAATGGGGTCATGAAAATAAATATCTAGAGAATCTATCTCCTTGGTGGTGTAATCCCTTTTACTTCCCAAGGCAAGTTTCTCTAGCCAGGGTTTAAGCTAAAAGGGTGTATGCCCTTATACTTCTCTTAGCAAACCCTTGTTAAAGAAATAAGATGAAGAATAAAGTGATGAACACTATGGTGAGGGTGTATTACCTTATACTTCCCACCTAGTTCCTAGAACAATAACCTTGACTTGAAAAAAATGATAGCATGAGAATAAAAACCATACCAATTCAAGGAAAAATGCCAAGATAATCTACCACAATAGCAAGAGATAAGCCTTCCAAGAATAGTGCATAATCCCATCAACCATAACATCAAGATATAAAAGAGACAATATTCCCAAAGATAGTGAACATTTCAAACCAATACTTCCCACAATGAGGGAGTGTTATGTTAAAATGAGATCTTATGATCTCTTATTTATACAAATGTCACCAAGGTGACTTATCCATAAATTAAGGGGTAAAACACAAGATTATGGGTCAACAACCCTAATATTTCCCCCTCTTACAAAGTAATTCATTAAAAGTTCACTTTTGCACATAAGAAAACCCTAATTTTAGAAGGATGTCTCCCCTTTAGGGGACGTTTTTCCACTTTGAGGAAATCATTGGTGTTGGAGAAGCATGGGTAGGCCTCCAAAGGCCACATGTCAATAATATAAGCACTCTCATCATGTCGAAGACCCTCTTCTCCTCAAAACTTCCATGTATAAAATGAGTGGCACCTCACCACCATGCTCTAGCCCCCAAGCACGACATCAAGCTAAAAAATAGGATGCGTTCCCCTCCTGGGAAAATTGTTTGGAAAGTGAGGGTTGGGATATGTCATCCAAGTCATAATCAAAGCCTCCCAAGTCTGATCTCTTTCCTCCATCATGTGGATCCATGGCATCCAACCCATGGGCTTGTAGCCCCATGGAATCCCAAGCTAGGATTGTTCTCCCAAAATTGTCCACCAACTAGGTCCTGCAAATACGAATGAGCATGCCCTCCAAGGATATCAAGTCATAACATCATTATAAGTGATTCCAATAAATAAATAAGACATCTAATAATTTGCATCAAAGATCACTATATCAAACAATTAATTTCTTAAATACATTATGCGACTTGTCAAGCTTGAATATGGGAGGGTTGTCGAGGTGTCCTATTAGGTATATCTTGACCTAGGTCAAGGAGAGATTCCAATAGGTCCCTCTCTAATCCATGTAAAGTGGATGATGGGGTTGGGATCAAGACTCAATGGGAATAGGGCTCATGACATATAAAGGGTCATAGTGTATCATTCATGGGTGCCTTTGTAGAGGGTGTGTGGTACCTTCATCCGCAGTGCACTTTTTCCAAGCCCATCATTTTCATTTTATCTTTCTTTATTTGTATTTTCTTTCAATATAGTATAAGGAGCGAGTGAAGGTCACTACCCTGGTATGGTGACTATATGATGGAAATGTCACCCATAAACACCTAGTGGAAATGAGAAGGTTGGCTCATGATGAGACCCCCTTTCTCTCATCCATGCAACTCAGAGCCATTACCCTGGTTTGGTGACCAGATGATGTTAATGTCATACCACTAGATATTCATGGATATGATAGGTTGGCTCGTGATGAGACCTCCTATCCTTCAAATAACATTTTAAGAATTATTTATTACATTTTGGGTCCCCTTTACTCAAATATAAGTTTTTCATTTCTTTCTTGGGCGATCCCTGGGTGAAGCATATGGAAGGTTTATTACAAGGATTTTATTTTTTACCCAACATCAACCCCTCTGGGCGTTCAGCCTCTTCTTCCCATAGAATGAGGGACAACCCCTTTTTGGGCCAATACACCCTAAAATCCCAAGAGATAAGGAAATGGAGGGTAATAATGATGGAAAGTGGTAAGTATGGTCAGGAATGGTACAATGGATTATTAAGGGAGTTCCTAGTAGAAAACCAATTCCCAAGGAAGACCACTTACTAAGGAACAATGTCAACCACACAGGTGAAGCAAGGCAAAAGGCATAATGTCCGAGCATATATAATGAAATCTATATAAATATAAGATATGATGTAATAAAATGACTTAAATATTGAAATGATTCTCACCATAATACTGAATTGTACCTCATGGATCAAGGCCCACTTCCTTCTAGAAGCTAGCTGGTGTGGTGGATGTCGTCTGCAAAAATGTGACCATTTGTGGCGGTGAGTGGGGTTTTCACCTGTGCAAAGGGTATTGTTGGTCATGTAGTTTCTCAACACTCCATATATGCAACCTAGGGGCCTTGAAACATAATCTCCTTAGCTATCCACAAAATGGGGATAACATATGGCTCCTATTTGGGGACATGTTCTCTCTGTAGAGTGCATGAGAACCACAACATCTCCTGGTATACCTGTGCCTACAATGAAACATCAAAATTTCAAGTGCAGGA
>ML788376.1:312494-327041 GCA_009831015.1 Picea engelmannii
TCTTTCTCTCTATCATGCTTCTCTTGGTAGGAGATTTAACTTTCATAAGAATATTGGAAGCCTATGATTTCTTCTTCTTAATACTCTTTAGGGGTAGGTGAGCGCATAACTCTTTTATCTTGCAAAGAGAAAAGAGAAATATCTTGATTCTTTTCTTCAACCATTTCTTCTTTTAAATATGAGATAGTAGGTGTACTAGGGGTGGAAAATAATGCATTCATAGTTATGCCATCATCAATGCTATCATCAATAATATGTGAAAGAACTTCTTCTTGGGAAATAGAGAGAGAAAACTTTTCATCTATATTTGCAAAATACTCACTTTCATCCTTGCTTTCTCTCTCAATCAGATCTTCACCAGAATCATCACACGAAGAACACTCTATCGTCTGCAGAATGTGGAGTGAAAACCTCTTACAACAATCATCAAAAATAAGATGAGCCAAGTAAATACTCTTGTAATACAAATTAAAAGCATCATGAAAATACTTCAAAGAATGGATACTAGAAGTAGGGAGAGATAGACACCATCCAAAAGCATATTCTTCTAAAGAAAAATTGAACATATTGATCTAGACATCCTCGTGAAAGAAGCCATGTTCAAGCATGCATACATGAAATTTTAATAAGTGCCCACCGCTATGGTCATGCTTTCTTCCTCTGAATCTCAGAACATAATCATCCCATTCATTTATAGTCGACACTGGATGTGGATAACCAGATATGGCTAAGAAATTGAAAGGGGCAAAATTATGAGCCAAGATAGTCGAGAGATGTGGCTCCTCCTTTTCTCCTTCATGGCTCTCCCCAGGATCAGTTTCACAATCACTATAAATAGGAACCATGGAAGAGCTCTTCTCTTTTTCGTCTTCGCTAGGATATTCATCAAATTTTGTTTGTTCTTGGTCAGTATCTGATATCACTTGTTCATCATAAGCAGGGATGTCAATAACATCTGTTTCTAGGACCGGAATATCCTCTACATTTTCTTCATAAGAGCGGTGAGAAAAATATTCCTTTAATTCCTATATACTTGTAGAAAGTGATTGTATTAGTTCCATCATCTCCTCCAGGGGATGTCCCTCATCCTCACATCTTTCGCAAGAACGAACTATGTCCTAAACATCATCTTTATATTCCTCACAATAGTTATGACATATTAACTCAGAGGAATAATACTTTTGGCAGTGCCTATTGAATGTTGCATGAAATTCCCTTAGGGAGGAAATACTAGTAGGGGGTAAGGAATGATACCATTCACGAGAATCCCCTGCTAACAAGAACATGAACATTTTTAATAATACCTCCTCATGATGTAACTCCCACTGATGCATGAGTTCATGAAACTCATGGAGATGTTGAGTAGGGCTGTCCTCTTTATGCTCTCTAAATATGGGAAAATAATCGCCCCATTCATCCATAGTAGGGACAACATTAGGAAAACCAGAAAAAGAAGAAAAATCAAAAGGAGAAAACCTTCGATCCAGGATTTTGTCCATTTTGAACCAATGGAGTGGCCAATCAATTCTTTAATCATGGAGTCACCAGGTGAAAGATATGCAGTAAGAGTCTGTCTGGTATTTGTTCACCATCAAATACCAGATCTAATTGTTGTGTTCTCCCAAGGGCTACCAGGTGTAGTGAGAAGAAACCACACTGAAACAGTTGAGTTGAGACAGTGGATTCACCTCATTGGAGTCCCCGGGTGCACGCACAATCTTCAAAGGTTCTGATTTCTGATGCACCTTTAGAATCAGAAGTTCGTTGTCGTTCTACCTAGGGAAATTCTTCAATTCATCCCTAGAAATGACACCAGAAAATGTTAGCACTAGAAGTCACCTCTGGATTGTGGCAGAGTTAATCCCGGTACCCATCAGGTTATATGTCACAGTTAATGGATTTAAATAGGTCAAATGGGGAAAATCAAGAGAATATCATTTTAACTCAGAAAACTAGGGTAGTATGCAAAAGAAAATGAGGTCTTGCTAAAATTTAACCAGTAAGTTGTAGTAAGGGTGAGTAGGAGGAATAAATTAAGGAGAATATGTAAAGGTATGCTCTGGACATCAGGTCTTCCAGCAACCTAAGGAGGAAAAAACTTTGAAAACAAGATCCTCTTGAATTCAGGGTTTCAAGAAACTGAAAATGTTATAACTGCATTGCAATCAAACATCCATTACAACACAGTCGCCCCAATCCATGTGAATCCTTCGATCATGAACATCTAGTATCAGACGTAGATAAGATGGAAATAGAAGCTGGCTTTCATTAAATAAGAAATCTCATATCAATTTACATAACCAAAGAACCAGAGCTTCATTAAAACATTACAATACAGGATCTTAACTCAACCATCGACAATAACAAAATATAAAAATTGAGTATATATACTCAAAACTACTGCAACTACCAGGAGCGTGATTGGACCCCTGCATTAAAAGATTCTAATTGGTGCCCTCTCCATTAGACTATATGGGCATTCTTCTGTCATACGCGAGCTCAGATCAACATGGGTTTTGCAGAAAAATCTGATCGCATGAGTACCATGGGCTAACGGTTCAGTCCCCACAGACAAACATTCCATACCTTCCATTTATGGAGTGAGCCTAGGTTTCAACCACCACTCCCTTTTTTTCATTAACTTCCTTCATCGGGATCAGGATGGGACTTAATGCCCAGGGATATACCATGCGTTGCTAGTGGCCCTTCTAGTCAACTTGACACCTTGAAACCATGCTGGTCTCTTTCTTTAACTCACACGAGCATCTTCAGATTTTGGTGTAGGTCTCATGAAATTCACACACTTTCCTTCGCGTTCCCAAATATCCTTGTTCCATATTCTCCTTCACCACATTTTTCCTGCATGCGACCTCGAGCCATGACCATGGGCCCAACTCTTGGGTGCATTGGGATTTCTCATTTCGGGGGCCTTCACATCACTTGACTACAATCTCCTGATACCCGATAGTGCGAAATTGATTGACTCAGATGGACGACTAGATCTCCTTTGCACCCAACGGTTGTGATTTTTTCCTTAGAACTCCACCTTGGCCGTCTCTATGCTATGGTCACCAACCTTTCCTCCTGGACCCACTTCCATATGACCTCGGGCTGTGACCATGGGCCCAAATCCTAGGTGCATCACGATTTCGCATTTCAAGGGTTTTCACATTGCATGACTACAATCTCCCGATACTCGATATTACGAAATGGCCCTATTCATATCGACGGTTGGATCTGCTATGCATCCAAGGACCATGATTTCTTCCTTGAAAACCTGAGTCACCAATCATGCATTGGGTGCTTACCTTTTTCCTTGGGCCCACCTCCTATGTGGCCTCGGGCTGTGACCATGGGCCCAACTCCTAGGCGCTTTGCAATTTCGCATTTCGGGAACTTGCGCCTTGCTCCATGCTGAAACCTCTGACTTGTGAAATAACTATTTCTCTTATCTGCTACCATGTGCCCTTTTGAATTGAACGGTCCTGATCATTTCACGAGTTTGGACTTCATGAGTTCTAACAACTCTTGCCTCTGCACTTCCCGAGTTTCGAAACCACGAAATGTTGATCTTTCACCACGTGCCCTTCCTAGCACCAAAGGATAGGATTGACCTCATGACTTCAGACCTTTGTATGACGTTAAAATTCATGCAAATTTATGATCCTGATTGCCTGAGGGCCACAAATCTGAACTTCAAATAGAATCTCCTCTGCTGAAAACTGAAATTTCTCGCTCGCTTGATTTGAGTCCATATTAGACCGCTCTAAGTGTTTCTCTTTGTTCTCATGGCTGCGACCTGCATAAAATAAAAACTTGGAAGAATGGCTAAGGGTTCGAAAAACCAGACAGATCAATGACAAAGGTAACATAGATGAGTGGTTAAACAAAAAGGGGAAAACAAAATGACTTTGTTGGCTGAAGGGGAAAATTTAAAGACATGGACTGTGAAGGAGAGAAGAACAGGGCATGGGCATAGACTTGGGTATAAACCACCAACTCAAAGGACCCTGACAAGTTCATGTGATAACAAAACCTATTTTCTTATAGACACGATTTTTTTTTATTTATGACGAAGGGATAGGAATTTTGATCTTATTTAGTTCATTTTCCAGATTGAAAGAACTAATTTTCTTTGATTCTTTATGTTCTACATCTATTTTAATAGCTTCTTGTTGATCATATTTTTGTATTGAAATTGTAATATCCTTTCCCTTGTCTTTATTTTATGTTTTATATGACTAACCTTGATTATTAGTTTTAATTTAATTTAGGTTTGCACTTGGTCTAAGGTCATATTTTTATGCAGCTCATCCTGTAAAGAATATGAGAAAATCCTATATTGAGATGATGATGGGTAAGATTGGTTATTGTTATCATCCTCATTAAAATATGAATTGAAGCTTAGATATTTCTCATATTCATCCTAGGTCACATATACATCAGAAAGTTCACCCTCCATCATATTCATTTCCTCGTCGATATCTTCAATTTCATCTTCCCCAAAGTTATCAACCGAATTTTCATTCTTTATAGGGGCTTGTGTTTGTTGATCATCACTACTTATTTATCTTTGTAAAACTTGATGATGGTTAAAAGGCCTTCTAAAATTATTTGTATTTCTATTATCAGGCCTTCTCCTCTTAGTTTCCATCCTATCTAGTTTACTTGATAAATCCTTAATGATTCTAGACATTTCTTCAATTGTATCCTCTTGATTTTTGTTAGTTCCAAATGTTCCAATTTGTTCATTTTGTTTTCTTTTATCCTATTCTACTGAATCACATCTAACACTATCCTTTCTTTAGGTAATCATATTATAATCGATTTCTACTGCATCATATTGCATATCAATTAAGGTAGTGGCTCTTCCTTCTCTAAGTAACAAGGAAAAATATGGATCAAAGGAACCAACAAATGTAATTTTTTCAGTTGGTTGTGATTTTTTGACATATATAGGGATATTATTATAAATTTTGTTAATTATTTTAATGAAATATGGAATATATTTATTATGTTCAGTAAATAAATACAAATGATCCTTCTTTTCTCCCCATTTCCTAAGAAAGTTGGTTCTAGTGCATCCCATGAGTCAATGGAGTTCAGAGGTAACCCCTTGAACCATTTCCTCACCTCACCTTCAAATGTTTGAAAACATGTCCTCATATACACATATTCATGCTTAAGACCTTAATTATCTATGAAATCATGAAAGGATGATAAATGTTCTAGGGATATGATCTCATATTCCCCATTAAATTTAGGCAAGAAATTCAGATAATTCTCAGGAAAATTGTGTAAATTCCTTGGGAGGTTTAAAAGGGAATATCTAGTAGCTTATTTATTAAAAAACCTTGGTGGGGGTGGTGGAGGAGGTGGTTGTTTTTGGGGAATATTTCCTACCATGACTAGATGATCCATTAACAACTGTCAATTTTATGGGGTAAGTAGATTAAATAATAATTTAAATTCTTCTTCTTTTAGAGAATCCTTTCGAAGAGATGTTTGGAGAATTTCTAAATTTTCCTCTTTAGGGGATAAGAAAGGAAATATAAGGGATGTTATTGGAGAATTATGAGGGTATTCTCTTAAGGAATTATGTGGGGAATTCTCCAGAGTTTCCTCTCGAGAATTTTCAGTAGAATATATTTGACAGATAACAGTTGAATCTTTGAGGGAAAGTTCAATATAATTTTTAGGGAAAATTTCAATAGAATCAGATGTAGAAAATGTTAAAGGTAGTTTTAGAGAATTGGGAAGGGATTCTTTGGGAGATGATGGAAGAGACCACTTGGGAGAAGTTGTAGGAAAATATTTTGAAGAATATTTTGAAATAATAGGAGATTTTCTTTTTTCTTTAGGATATGTGGAAGAAGATGAATGTTTAGCAGTAGAAGGTGTAGTATAAGGGACAATAGGTATTCGTTTATGATTTTCCTTAGAAAACAATTTCTCATAATATTCTATTGGTGTGGTTTTCTTTAGGTCTCGATTGGACCTAGTGTTTTTATTTACTGATTCCAGGATTGAAAATGTGGAGTCGTCAAGTGAAATAATGTATCCTTCCTGACTCTTGTTCAACAAAAAAGAGTAGGTTTTCTTGTCATTCTACCTATGGAAAAATAAAATGTCTTTCATTCATTCCCTGACAATGGATCCAAAAGAATGTTGTAACCCTTGAAATGTTTATGGCTAGGAAACTATGCCAAGACATCCATTTACTATGATTGAATTTGATTAATTTGTCTGTCCTGAAACATAGTGGTTTTTTTTGGGGGGGGTGGGGTCTGTATTGCTATTATTTACATATTTAAAGATCAATATTTGAAGGAAAAATTTATATGTATCAGCCAAATGAATATTTAAAGAATGAAAGAAGAAGAGAGAAAAACAAAGTTGAATGTAAAATAATGTATCTCTTAATAAATATTATTTTAACTTTCACACAAAATAAATAATAATAGAATACGCATCCAAACTAGATTATAAAATGAACAAAGAAGAATAATTCTTCCTTATTCACTAGGTGAAATGAATGAAGTACATGTCTAATCAATAATCACAATAAATCTTAGAAAGATGTAACTTTTAAAGATACCTTTGCAAATTTTTCATAGTAGTTTTTGTACTAATTTATCACAATCATGGAAACATATACATTCTAGAAGAATCTATGATAATGAAGAGAACATCAAGAAAATGAGCCACATGAATTGACACATATAAGTTTAAATATCTCAAAACTTACAAAATTTTATTAAAGATCTTATCTTTCTCGAGCCCAAAGAATCTCCTTCACATTGTGTTTTTCATAGATATTTATACAAATAAGGTTTTAACCAAAATGGTTATTTGATCCCTTTTCCTAGCTTTTCAAATACAACAATATCTTTGAATTCTAGAAAATAGGACGGTTGGAGAAAACAACTCCTAATTTTATTCAATTGCCTTGGTTTTTGGAACACTGAGGGGGGGGGGAATCAATATGATCACTTTTACCACTTTTAACCATAATATAAAATTCAAATTAATCATCAATATATCATCAATGTATCATCTATGATTGCATCCAATATATCATGAGCATATAAACATAAGAAACATCATATCAACAACATCACATCAAATACACAATACACTAGAATTTACGTGGAAACACAAATGGGAGAAAACCACAAAATGATTTCTTATATATTTTGAAGAATAGATTCATTGGAAGCACTAACTTTCCAATTCTGTAACTGCAACTTGAAGGAGGATACGAACCCCTATTTACAAGCTCCAACCTAAAGGAAGCTACAACTCCCTGAATTCTCTAGATATATATAGAAGGAGGATACAACCCCTTGATTTTTAGGCTCCAACCTGAAGGAAGCTCCAACTCCTTGTGTTCTCTAGATCCAACCAGAAGAAGGCTACAACCCCCTTATTCTTATGCTCCAACTTGAAGGAAGCTCCAACTCCCTAAGTTCTCTGGCACCAACTGGAAGGAGGATACAACCCCTTTTACTTTCCCTTCCTACCACCCTGAAATATAAATGTAGACCAACTTTCACTACCCTAATCATTGCCATTGTCACTATATCCAACCTGTCATTGTGTCCAATCTGGCAATGTCACTGATATACCATCATCAACCATATCCATTCACATGTATACAAAAACCATCACCAAACCATTTAAATCACTCATCAACCATGTACATCAATCTGTACCATACCATGTACATCAACCATCAACCTATGCCAACCATGAATTAACCATGCATATCAACCTATACTATACCATGCATCAATAATGCACCAACAACTGCACCATATCGTGCATTAACCATGCACCAAAACCTGTACTAAGCCGTGCATCAACAATGCACCATATCATAAGATATCATCAATGAAGTGCCTCAAGAATAAAAAATATAGCCACAATAACAAGATACCAATATATCCAATATGTTCTACTAATGAATGTACCATAACATCATTAAGGTGTATCTCAATATGTACCAACCTCAATAAGACATGCACTTCATACATGTACCAAGAATATGCCTCACACCATGCACCAAATATGTGCCTCAAACATATACCAATGCCTCAACAAAATACCAAAGATATTACCATCACATTATCAACATGTAACTAAGATGTACCTAAAACCATGTGCCTCAAGTATGCTCCAATAACCATGAACCATATACCAAGAGATACCATCAAACATGTGCCATATCACTCATGTACCATATCTTCAAAGTATCCAATATGTGCCTCTAACAATGTGTCATACCATAACCAAGGTGTACCATGCACAATCACTACTATGAAATGCCTCAAGCATGTACCATAACAACATAAGAATAAGCCTTAAAACTAACACATAAGAATATCTTTGATCCTGTAGACACCTTGTTGTATTAGATAACAAATGAGTAAACCAACTTGGGCATAAATAACATGGTACAAGCATCACTTATCAACCTTTCACAAGCCTTTTCATAAATCTGTGACTTGTTCCTCTATTGCCTGTGGATATCAACACTTTTCTCCACTACAACCCACATACATACACGGTCTGTTGACCTGTAACCCATATATACCTCAGAAACTAGGGTTACTCACATTTTTTTCTACTCCAAAACTTTCACTTTCAACCTTCCTTCGCAACCTCAAAATTACTACCTCATATTCGACCTTAGATTTCCCAATAAAAATATAAACCATATCACTTACTCATTTAGATATTTTCAATAAAATGTGTGTGTGAATGTACTTATGAGAGAATCCTTGAGTTGTATTTATGTTTTTTCTAAGTAACCTCTTTTCTTACTTTGGGGGTTTCTTGTTACAACCACCTAACCCTTTCATTATTGACTTGTAACCAACTAGGGGATTCCAAATTCATGAGGGCATATATCCCTAACCATGAGGAACAACATGGCATACCACTTATCACTGAAAATGGTATGATGAGGACTATCCATCCATGAGTGAGTTACTTTCATTTAAACTGTCCTCCATGACATTTTTCCTTGATCAAATTTGGGTCCCATGACCTCACCTTTGGGGCTTCATGTAGACTTCATCAAATGCACCTGTCAAAAATTTTGACATAAACCACTCTTGTTGACATCAATGACAACTAACTCACCATCAATATTGATCACAAATCTAGGGTATCTTGAACACTCCAAGGGTTGAAATCAATGACAACCAATTATCCAACAATATCCCCTTTTGGCATTGATGTAAACACCAACATTGATGGAAACACTCATAATCTAATACTCGTGCCCCCATGTGACCATATTGCCTCATCAATGTCTCTCTCAATGTTTCTCTCCCCCTTTGAAATCAATGGAAAATGGTATCTCTCCTTGGGGATGATCCCCTTATCTTCATGCTTTTGTTCTTTCTCTTCACATGTTTCTTTCCAAGCTCCTCTTCTTGTTGATATCAATAAAGAGTGACCCCCCCTGATATTAAACCTTTTTTGAACAATCCTTCTCTGACTTCATGTGCTTGACACTTTCTCTTCTGATATTTCTCTTTCTCTCCTTTTGACATCATGGTAAAAAGGATAACTCCCCATATAGACATGTCTCTCATTTTTGCATGATTCTTATATTTCTTTCTTGATCTCTTTCTTTGACGATTTATATCCCATCGACTTCTATGAAATATGTAGAATAATATGGGACTTCTTGCACACTCTTTATTTCCTCTCTTCCAATGCTACTTATTATCCAATGCTGCTTCCTCTTGTATCTCTTTGACATATATAAAAATAATTCAAAATTTCTTGAATTTAAATCTTCATGGACTATTATGTTCACTTTTAGACATCAATGACCATATTGTTCAACAATGTCCCTCTAATGATATAATTTATGTTGAAGGTTTTTCTTTCCCTATTTTGCTATGCCTTTCATTGCTTGTAAATTGATTCCACTTTTCCACTGATTCCACTGATTCTGATTGTAAATATGTTATTTCATATATTTTTTTAGTCCTACTAATGATATCATAAATCCATATCTATCCATATGTCATAAATTTTCCATAACTCTACTACTCAAATTTCCACAATGATGACCCATTTGTCACTGTACTAACATGAAGAATTATTTGTTTTAACTGATCATCCCATATTCCTGTTTCTCATACTCAATCAAATATGTCCATTGATATGAATATATCCCTTATTGGAAAGTGTGTCAATGATATTCCTCTAATATACGCATGGGAACACTTCTTCTCAATCAACCAATCTGTCATTATGTTCTTCTACTATATGACTGCTCTGAATCCATCTATGCAAACACTTCAAACTCCTTCAAGTATGGTTCTCTAATATGTAGTGACTACTGCATAGTCTCCCTCTATTCAATATTCATATTTATTGGGATTCTCTAAGCCATATGACTTAGAAAAATACCTTCTCTGATGCAGAGTAATCTTCCTCTTTGCATGTGGATTCATCATTTTCTTTTTCATCCTCTTCCTAAATTCTGACATTCGTTTCATTTTCTTCCTGAATTCTGAATTCATCCTCTTCCTCGATTCTGAAAAATTCCTCTTGGCCTGTTAATTTATTATGATCTTGTGTTGTTCTAAATATTGTGAGTATGATCTCTGGGACCTAGTCTTCATTCACCTTCTCTTATTGTTTTTCATTTCTTCTCCAAACTTTCATGTATATGACATTAGTGTTTTCCTTCATGGGAGGCTCTATCATGCTTCTAAAATTTTGAGCTACATGTCCATAGTTGTGGCATTTGTAACATTCAATATTATGTGGAGCCACATAAGCATTTATTTCTTGAACATTTATTCCATACGCCCTACAATATACAACTTTATGTCCAAAGTTAGTACAATTTAAAAAATGACCATAAAATAAATTTACATACCTAGGAGTGGATGATCTTCTTTATGGTGTAGTCCTTTTGAATTCCTACCTTCGTTGATCATGATCTTCTATTATATGGTTTCCTTCATTATGATTGAAGATTCTTTGATGCCGGAATGTGGAAGGTATTATGTATTCATTCCTTTATGATTCTTGTTGACCATGATTCCTTCCTTTGAGAACTTCTGCATAACTCTTTTGTTTTGTTTCTTTTGTCATGGAGCTTTAACCTTCCTCAAAATCAACATTCTTGTATCCTAGTCCATATTTGTCACTGTATGGACTTTGAGTGTTGAGAATGTTTTATAACACTTGAGAAATTTTCAAGTTCTTTCTAAGCTTGTTGACTTTAACTCTCAATGTCACGATTTCCTTTTTCAATATTCTCACACTCTTTTTATTTCTTTATCATCTATATGTGCATTACTTCTTTCTTTCTCTTTCCTTATTCAAGTTGGTTTTTCAATGAGATGTTTTATTCTTTGAATGATTTTTTTTCTTCCTTTTTTTCTTTAGATCAATTAAAGCACTGATTAATTCTTCCTCAAGATCCATTACACATTCTTCTTCACTTTCAAGAGTTTTTTTCTTATTTTCCATAGCCATAAAGAAAACTTTCTTCGAGTCACTATTTCTTTCATCATCTTCATCAAATGAAGAACTGTCTTCTCTTGAGTAGATATTTTTCTTGAAGACTTTCCTTTTATCTCTTTTCTCTTTTCTGTTTTGATATTTCTTTTCTTTCTTGGGATCTTCTTCTTCATCACTATATGGGTTCTTAGCATAAAGAAACTTATTTGCAAAATGACCAATTTTATCACAATTAAAACATTTGAATGGAAGCATACCTTTGTACTTGTCAGTTCCTTTCTTCAACTTCCTTATGCAGTTGGATATTTCTTCATCCTCATCTCTACAACTGCAATTTAACTTTGAATTTTGATTTTTTTGCTTCTTTGTCTTCTTGGATGCTTTGAACGCTTCTTCCTTCATGACTGCGTTCTCTTTTTCTATCCTAATTTCATAAGTTGTGTAGCTCGTACATGATTAAACTATCAAGATATGTTCCTTCTTCCAGGGTTGATATATTAGGATCAAATCTCATAGGTAGAGATATTAGAACCTTTTGAATGACCATTGATTCATGAACTTCTTCTCCTAGTCCTCTAATAGTATTCACTATTTCGTCAAATCACAAAAATTAGGTTTCAATGTCTTCATATTCCTTCATATTCAATTTCTCAACTTAGCTCTAAGGGTTTGAAGCTTATATCCCTTGACTTTGGTATCTCCTTCCTAAATATTTTGAAGTTTATCCCAAATATCCTTTGGGATCTTTCAATGCATAACTTTGACAAATACTGAATCATCCAGACTACTCAGAATGGTGCCTTTAGCCTTTGAATTGTTTTCACCAAGTTTATTTCCATATTTTTCATTTGGGGGAGTGGATGGAACTACATATCTGTCTACAAATGACTTCCAAACATCAAATTCTCATGCCTGTAAAAAAGATTTGCATCCTTTTATTAAAAAATGCATAGTTCTAACCATCAAACCTTGGTGCTAAAATCTTAGTGTATTGCATGATCTCCTTACAATGGTTAAACCATTTCTTGAAAGAATTTCTCTGATACCAATTGTTGGAATAATCAAAGCGAGGGTAAATCAATATGAACACTTTTTTCCACTTTTAACCACAATATATAAACTTCAACTTAATCAACAATATATCATCTATGATTGCATCCAATATATCATGAGCATATAAAAATAAACAACATCACATCAAATACAAAGTACACTAGAATTTACGTGGAAACCCAAATGGGGGAAAACATGGATTTATCTCTTATATATTGTCAATAATACATTCATTGGAAGCACCAATGTTTGAATCCTCCAATTGCAACTGGGAGGCTATGACCCCCTATTTACATGCTCCAACCTAAAGGAAGCTACAACTCAATGAATTCTATGGATCCAACCAGAAAGAGACTACAACCCCCTGATTCTCAAGCTCCAACTCGTTGTCTTCTCCAGATCCAACTGAGAGGAGACTACAACCCCCTTTCCTTACCTCATCCTTTCACCTTGAAATATAAATGTAGACCAATTGTCACTGTTATCCCCATTTTGTGGATAACTAAGGATATTATGTCTCAAGGCCCTTAGGTTTCATATATGGAGTGTCGAGAGACTACATGACCAAAAATACCCTTTGCACAGATGGAAAACCCACTCACCACCATAGATGGTCACAGTTTTGCAGACGAAATCCACCACACCAGCTAGCTTCTGAAAGGTAGTGGGCCTTGCTCCATGAGGTACAAGTTAGTATTATGGTAAGAACCATTTCAATATTTAATCCATTTGATTATGTAGTATCTTATATTTCTCTAGATTTCATGATATATGCTTGGAAATTGTGCCTTTTTCCCTACTTCACCTTGGTGGTTGACATTGTACCCTAGAAAGTGGTCTTCCTTGGGAATGGGTTTGCTACTAGGAACTCCCTTAATAAGCCATTGTACCATTCCCAACCATACTTACCACTTTCCATCATTATTCCCCTCCATTTCCTTATCTATTGGTATTTTAGGGTGTATTTACCCAAGAAGGGGTTGTCCCTCATTCTATGGGAAGAAGGGATTGATGTTGGGTAAAAAATAAAATCCTTGTAATAAGCCTTCCAGATGCTTTGCCCAAGGATCACCTAAGAAAACAATGAAACACTTGTCTTTGATTAAAGGGGATCCACAGAATAATAAATAATTCTTAAAAGGTTAGTTGAAGGATAGGAGGTCTCATCACAAACTAACCTATCACGTCACCAAACCAAGGTAATTTCTCTCAGTTGGATGGATGAGAGAAAGGGGGTCTCATCACAAGCCAACCTTCTCATTTCCACTAGGTGTTTATGGGTGACATTTCCATCATCTGGTCACCATGCCAGGGAATATACCTTCAATCTCTCCTTATGCTATATTGAAAGAAAATACAAAGAAATGAATATAAAAGAAAAATGATGGGATTGGAAAAATTGCATTGCGGATGAAGGTACCACACACCCTCTACAAAGGCACCCTGTTGACGGGCGAAATTGAACGTCCATCAACTGGAAGAGTGGATCTGGTCCGAGGTTGTCTAAATAACCCAAGCCGTTTGGGGTAAACCACCTTGACGGGTTTAGTGGCTCCGTTAGCCGATCTAAGTCCTAAGAAAACAAAAAGAAAACTACTCTAAATTAACTAATCTAAATGAAAAATAACAATTAAAAAAAACTAATAAAAAAATCTAAACTATTATATATACAATTTACTATCTAATACTATAATAATTCTATGAAATTTAACATTCAACTATCAACTGAATCAAATCTTAATCACAAATGTACAATATTTATAAATTATAGATATAGAAGAAAACCTGCAAAAAATCAATTGCAAACTGTCCTAAGACAACGAAACTGTTTTTTGATTTTATAGTTTTATGATAAAGAAATAGAATAAAAACTAACTATCTAAGCTAAGCAACTCAAACACTAACTCTAACTATGTATCTAAACTAATATATTTATTTAAACTACTTAAATAACACTAATAAGCTAACCTGTGATAATGCTTTCCAATTTGTCCT
>ML788376.1:348552-358921 GCA_009831015.1 Picea engelmannii
TGTTTTACCCTTTAATTTATGGATAAGTCACCTTGGTGACATTTGTATAAATAAGAGATCATAAGATCTCATTTTAACATATCTCTTCCTCATTGTGGGAAGTATTGGTCTAAAATGTTTGCTATATTTGGGAAGATTGTCTCTTTTAGCTCTTGTTTATGGTTATCTCTTGATGTTATGGTTGGTGGGAGTGATGCACTAGCCTTGGAAGGCTTATCTCTTTCTATTGTGGTGGATTATCTTGGCATTTTTCCTTGAATTGGTATGGTTTTTATTCTCATGCTATCATTTGTTTCAAGTCAAGGTTATTGTGTTAGGAACTAGGTGGGAATCATTAGGGAATACACCCCCACCATAGTATTTATCACTTTATGCTTCATATTATTTCTTTAACAAGGGTTTTCTAAGAGAAGTATAAGGGAATACACCCTTTTAGCTTAAACCCTAGCTAGAGAAACTTGCCTTGGGAAGTAAAATGGATTACACCCCCAAGGAGGTAGCTTCTCCAAATATTTATTTTCATTACCCCATTAACCCAATAATTAATAGCACTAGTCATTTATTAATGCATTGGAGAAATAAAATATTGCATTGGGAAACATGATTTTTCGGTCATTTTTACTTCTTGCAAAGTGGATTGTATTCTGTGTGCCTTGGGGAACCTCACAACCACTAGGGCATCCCCCTCAAGGGGATACTTCTTGCTTCTGTTAAAAAATTTCATCTTCAACCATTAGGGCTGCAGAAACCCTAACTCATTTGCTTGAATAACTCTCTTATCAACCATTGGAGTTTGCTCAAAGTTTGCACACTTACTCTTCTTGATCTAGTGCACATTTTGGCAAAGTTTGAGGGGATTTTAGTGGATTGATTTTTTTTTGTAATTAATTAAATTTTACATCCATAAGTCTGATATAATTTGTTGTAGACAAGTGTTTACAATAGCTTTATCCTTTGTGCTAGAATATTGGCTTTTCATCTTGAGTTTAGCTAGTCGCTAAATGGTCTTTCTCTTGTATTTTCTACTTGATATATAACACTTATTGAGAAGATTATAGTACGATTTACTTGCTGATATATATTTTTATCTATTCCTGAAAATTATGGATAGAAAGATTAACTTTCTGATCCAACAAACATACATCATTGCAAAGTGGTTTTTCTTGTGTCTCGGGCAGGTATTTCACCACTTACAGGTTACTCGACATACCTGGAAACCCTTGGACCTTCCCAAGACTTAATTCCACACATTTCACTCCACTTATAATTGACCTCTAGGGGATTCACTTCCATTTCTCCCATATCCATCTCAATCCCCCTAGGGTCACTGGGATCTCCTCCTTAGAGTGACGTAGTCACCCCAGAAGTGTGAGACCTACATCGAGGTGACATTGGGTGTAGGATTCCCAAGTTGTAGCACTTTCTTTGTGGTTGGGTCGGGATTTTCACAACCTAAAACTTGCGCTATAACATTTTGGTGCTACTACCGGGGAAGATTTTGAATCTTCTTCATACCCTAATGACACTTTGACAATCTATCCCAAAGCATTTACCTTAGCTTTCCTGGTGACTCCACCCGATGAATGTACCCTTTCGATCTTTCTTGATGAGTTCACTTTGAAACTCATTTGGCGACTCCACCTTCTCAAAATCCTTCTTTCCCCAAACCATTTCCTCCAGTTTTATCTTTCAATAAAGATAAAGATATATTTGACTCAGTTTTATCTTTCGACCATTTCAAGTTACACCATCAAGAAACCTAGAATTTTAGGGATTTAGTAGACCATTATCATGCTTGGGAATCTGATCTAGCGAAATTTGTAGTACCCCAAGTGTATCATTTCCCCGAGTTCTTGGTTTGGTGCGCCTCGAACTATATTCCTTCCAAGAGAACCATAATCTCCAAAATTGGGTATGTGCTTAACGAAATAACTCCTCAGTCTATTTCTGAAATGCTAAGATGGCCACTAAACACTGAAAGTGAAATATTAAATGAAATTGTGTTGGCCAAATGTTTCATAGAACTAAAACCTCAAGAGAGAGTTGCCCTTTTATAGACATATTTGTGAAAAAATCTTGATGTTTCTATGGACAATGTTGTTCTTGAATCTAGCTTCTTTCCTGAAATTCCAAGACAAATTATCTCTATGATTTCTATGATTTTAGGAAATGATAGCGACCTTGTGGTGGATGAGTTCGTGTTAGGAAATATTATATCATTTTTTCCATTTACAGTCAAACCCTTAACCAAATTCAATTATGCCCAATTCTTAGCTGATCAAATTCATCATCAACTGCCATAGTTTGAAACTCTTAGGAATTTCATATATCAATCCTACCTTGTTCACCTCTTCCTATTTTCTCAAGCCTTTCATTTTTTACATGTTGGACTAAAAGTTGAAGATGAAATTGGAAATACAGTGTCAGTTATTCATAGGACATATATGATTAAAAAGAAGACTTTGAATGTTGGCTTCTCAGAATATATTGACCAGTTCATGTCAAAATCCTACCAGATCATACATGACAAAATTCCTCCTAGAATATTTCTAGAATGTAAAACGTTATGGAAATTGAGTCCAAACAATAGAGTGGGAGATTGGTACATCTTTGAGAATTACACTGAAATCAGAGTCTATGGTTCTAAACTTCGACCTTTTCTCTTACCTATTTTCTTAAATCCCAAAATATTTGCACTAGAGTACAATATAAAAATATTAAATTCAGATGACATTCATTTTGTATCAAGGAAACACAATGCTAGATTTAAATTAAAGAAAGAGGTAGGACCCTTTATTGTCAATACCAGATTAGAATTGCAGTTTATAGCAAAAATTCTCTCAACTGTGGGATTTCAACAGGGAGAGGTATGGATGTATGACCCTCATTCAGTGATTTCCTCAAAAACAATATCACATGGACAAGCTCCTTATCAACATCAGTACAAAGAACAAGTGGAGCTACTAGAAAACAAGAACAATTGGGAAGTGTTGGGTGCACCGTTTCCATTTCGGTCCACATTTGTGCATGAACTAACCTTATTAACGCTAGGGAGATTTATACCCAAGGTTCATCTAGAGCATGTCCAAAAAAACCTCAAAGCATTGGCATATAAATCCTTGGCCAAGGTCAAGAAAGGCCTCACCCAATACGTAGACATTATCGTAGAGACCACAAGGTCTTGTGTCAAATATGGAGGATTAAACATATGAACCCTTACTACAATTGGCACCCATATAACTTGTTAGCACAAAATTTTACATTATCAAATTTTCCAAACTCCTTGATATATTTTTTTACCAAAATTCACTAATTTCCCACCTCCTCAAAGCTTCATTTCCGAGACATCACCAATCTCAAAATTATCAATTTGACGAAGTATCGTAATTTCCCTTGGTTTGAAATTCCCTAATCAATTTGATTATTTTGTTTAAAAGTGTTAAATTTATCGTCTTTCCAAACCTTCATCTGGTCTTATTTCTCGATGTATGATTAGTTTTCAATAAGTTATATACACCCCTTGACCTTGTCTCTAATTGGAAAATAAAATTATTATTCTAGACTCATTTATATCATTATAAATGATTTTAGTTAATAATTTTATTTAAACTATTGTTTATCTTGGAAAATAAAAAAAATTGTCTTTTAACCCAATCCATCAATTTTTAATCAAATCATTTAAACTCTTGAACTATCCAAATGCAAGACAACCATCAAATACTAGTCATAAGCCAAGGGAGTTCCAAAGAGAACACTCATTGTTAGAGTTCATGGATCCAACACTTTTACACTACGCGTCAAGGAGTCTTTGAGGCAGTGTAATATAAAAACACTTGTAGTATTTTTTTCCTCATGTAGGTGGGATATATCTCATGGATGAAACAACAAAAAGGGCACCCAACATTCAATTATTGGTAGCATCATGCATGGCTTGTGTAGCTATGTAGAAGGATTCGAAGAACAAGCTTCTATAAAACCCCAAGGACTTGTAATGATGCCTTCATATGTTCCCTTCATGGGTGATTTATCCTTGAGTAGAATAAGCACCAGTTCATGACCCAAATGACTAAAATTGAATTCTTTCTTCCAAGTCATCATCAAACCATCCTTTAATTCTACAGATCAATGATCCACAAGATTTCGGGATTATGGAGTTACATGTTATTTAATTATGTTTTAGTTCCATTTCGAGGTCTTTTCTATCAGCGGAATAATTTTGTATTTATCTTTTCCACCCAAAGCTCGAACTCTCAAGAGTCAGGGTTCCTCACTTTGAATTCCATTCCAGTGATTATTCTACATAGAAAGTTCCTTTTTGGGGCATCGACATTATTTCTTTGTATTTTGTTGGCTTTTACTTCTCTCTTGCTACCTTTCTTAGGCTCAACCAAGTTCAGGTCTATCATGGTTTCCAACAAAACCCTTTTAAAACTATCAACCCCTCTGGTAAACCAGAAGGAAACATAGTACACAAAGTGCACTGCCCATTCTCACCCGAGATAGTTCTATTTATGGTTGCAATGCTCAAGTCACACGGGGAAGATTTTAGGGGCTAAATTTCGCTCATGGGCTAATTTTCCATGGTTTTCCCAAAAAAAGATTCGTTATTATAAAAATGATTCGCCCAAATTCTATAGGATAAAATCGTTTTACCTTAAAAATCGCCAAACTTGTATACAAACTATATATAATCCTTAGAAATTTGAATATTTTTACAAAAATATCGCCAAACATTTATAGTTGGCATATGAAGGATTTCTAAGATTCGCCAAGGTTTCTACATTTTAAAATAAATTTCCATCCTTAAAATCATCCCTGTGAGTCAAGTGCTTGCAGACTGGGAATGAGTGGGGATCTGGGATTAAACTTTGTGATCTTCATTTTTTACTTTAATATTCATCTTATATTGAATACCCTATCATTCTTATTCATGCATGTACGATAACAGATCTAACTAGTCATCGCGCATTTATCTAACATCTAGTCATTCACCCCTCCTGGGCTACATCCACAAATATTTGGTTGTTATGCTATTTTATTATGGTGTTTCCAAAACTACAACACCACGCGCACTACACTTCTCCATCTAACAGGTTGAGATATTCAATGAAGAAGACTGGATCACAGCAGGCTCCTCGGACTGTGATCTAACCCTAAAGATATACCCTAATCCCTCTCCTCATCTCAACAACTTACAAAACAAATCGGATTTACATTCATTCTTTCGTCGAACAACATATTAACAATGACCAACCAAAAAGGAACCATATTCCAACTGAAGAACCCCAGACCTAGACCTCCTAGGTACCTACTTATACATGTTTTTGGTGTACCATCCATTAGATTCTCTTACCAAAACCCTAACCCTATCATGGATAGGTATTATTGCATGTGTGCCTTGCGTGATTTCCTCTTCTTCATGCACGTTTTTCTTTCATTTGTTGTTTTTCCTACATGTGTGTCTGTCTTGCACATGCTACTTTTCCTGCGTGTGTTTCTGTCTTGCATGTGTTTCTTTTCCTGCATGCGCATCTGCCTTTCACCTCGTACTTTTCCCCAAAACTAGGCGCACCCAACAGGCCCCCAACACTGACATCATGACTCATCCCGAGTGACTACCTAACTCTAGCATCTGTCACTTCCTGTTCCAGTGCTTCATGCATATATGTTATATGTTGGTAGTGCTCTTGAGCCTGGTTTCTCCTTGCTGACATAGCTTCGACCACCTATGTGGTGATTGGTGGTCATAATATCTCAGCCCCCTCCAAGCCTATATGTTTGAGGTGCACTTTCATTGCGTCGATTTCCACAACCAATTGTTCTGGCTTTTCTTGCAGGGGCTCCAACTGATCCTGTCATGCGATCTTATGTGCCTACACCACTTTTTCTTCTTCCTGATGGCTCTTCATTTATGCAGCAGTCTTGATATTCTATGGAAGTGACATTGTCCTCTGTCACTGCTTGACATCAACCATTGCTACATGCAATTTATCTTCCTTTCCTTGCAGCTCTTGTAGGCTCCCATCCAATAATATCTTTGTCCATAGTTGGCCTCTCTTTTCCAACAGTTATGTCACTGTATGTATGTTCTGTGCACTGTTTTCTACAACTGTTATCGCATCTTTCTCTCTTTGTGCTCATATTTCTGGAGGATTCATAGGCACTGCGTGCTCCTCCAGTTCCTTGATATTCTCTTTATATTGCACTAGGTCTTGTGTTATTTTCCTCATCTTCTCTTCAAAAGATACTTCTTATTATTCTGCGTTTTCGAGGATGGCTTGAAATACTCCACTTTATTGTTTCTCTATCTCTTCCACTTTTTGTTGTGCTAGATTTCTCTCCTTCCCTTCCTGGCTAAGTGCCTCCTTCAGTGAGGTGTTTTCATCCTACACCAATTTTAAGTTCATCGCATCCAAACTTGCTTTGGAATGGATCTCCTACACGATGCTCACTTGTAATTTATACAACGCTTTAGTTGGAATCTTGGGCAGTGCCAAGTCCAACCTCTTAATGTATTTTAGGGGCCTCTGCGTTGTCTCCTCATTAACGAACATCATATTTAGTGTTATAATGAAATTAACACTTCCCTGCGTCATGTTGTGCATTGTCTCTCTAGTAGGTGCTTCTTCTCTAGTGGTCATTGGTTTCTCCTTATGTTTCTGCTCCGTCCTAATCCTCAACTGCTCCAACGTCATTTTTACATGTTTTACTTGCTCTAGAATTGAAGCTCGGTGATTATATGTTTTTTCTCCTACCTCTAACAGTCTATCTTCTACTATCATTTCTATCAGCTCCACATCATCTGTTGTCAATGATGTTTCCATTGGTTTTATGTGGGCCTTTGCATTCTTCCTGGCGCCACTTTCTTTCTCCCCTAGCCTTTTCATTTGGGCATATGATGGATAAAATACCTCTGGAATATATGTATCCATCCATGTATCCAACCCAACTTCTTCTTCCATGTCTACCTCTTGTGCCTTCGTCTACACTTCTTCTGTGCTCACATGTCCTGTCGGTCCTCTTAGTGTTTTCTCTATGCCCAGTGTACCATGTGTAGGACCACACTGTGACTTATTTTGTTTCCTATTATTATTTTGAATTGAATTTCTTTCCCCCACTATACCTATTGTTGTCTCCTTTTTCTGGCTAGCACCATTCCTGCCTATCTGTTGTGTGGGGATTGTGCTACTCTACGTCTGGATTTGTACTGTTGGCATTGATCTTGGAATCTCTCACACTTTCCACTCCTCAGTCCAATCATGGACCTCCATGTGGATGTCCTGTGTCATCACGTAGTACTTTAGCTGCAACCACTCCTTAGATGGATCCTTATTTTCTTGTAGCCACATGTTGTGACGTGATGCCTAGAAATTCGATATCTATCCAAACTCCTGGATAGTTTCTGGGGAGATCCTCCATGTATCCCCCAAGATGTTCTAGATATCTATTAAGTACTGAGAAAAATTGCATTGTTGACTTTCCTTACCTTGGGATCTGATGTGCTTCAAAGCAACGTGTAGCGCGTTGTGCCACATTTGCCTATCCTTGGCATGAACATAATGTATGTAGGTTCCTTCCACCCCATAAGTGAAATGAGAATGAGTAACCATGAGTAGTGGAACTCAAGGCCCATTCTTGTGCATCTTTGCAGTCTTCAAGGAATGAGCTCAGTATATAAGGGGACCAACTCATCGATATTCTCTTTGCGAACTGTGTCGCGGTTACTACTACTCCTGCACACACTTCTTATTTTCATCACTTCAACATTAATTTGCAACCGAGCAATCTTGTTACAAATCGAGTCATAGGATCATTGATGTTGTTGATCTTTATACCTCTGTAACCCCTTTCTGCACCATACTTTTCTTTTATCTCATCCGAGATGGATTTCTCCTTCGTCTTGTCTTCTCAATATTTTTCCAGCTTCTCCCCATTTGTGGGTAGCCCTATAATCGTTGCGATGAGATCAACATTCATAGGAACTGGATTATCCATCCACAAGATGCCTCTATGCTCCCTCTCTAACAATTGTTTAACACATTTGTTTATGTGTTTCTCGTGCCCAAAGTGTGGTATGTCTAATAAGTTCATGATGTCGGTGTTGTACAATCCCAAGAACCATTGCGCAAGATCCAACAGTGGCATGCCTGATGGGCCTTCTCCTCTCCTCTCTAGGTAGCTTTGTGTTGCTGCATCTAGGAACTTTATGGTGTCAGAGACATCATGGTAAGAGTATTTAAGGATATCGACTCCTCCTATCATGTTAGTGTTGGCCTTCACTCCCTTGGGAATTTTTGGCATCATTATACCTAGTTCTGCCTATGTGCATTGTACGCCCTGCGCACTGCTTTCTGCTCTCACCTTCTTTTCCCTTGTGTGGACGATACCCCACCTTATGGTATGTCCTATTGCTCTATTTCATTCTCTAGTTCAGGCTCTATCCCATGCTGCATGGAAACCATGGTCAATTTTGTTTGGTGTGTCCCTTTTCCCCTAGATGCATCTGATTTTTTTTGTTCAATGTCCTCTTCCGGTTGCTCGGGCTTATGTCTAGGTTCCTTCCCCTCTTCCACATGTAATGTGGTCTTCTCGTACTCAAGTGTGTGGATTTCATCGACATCCACCACTATAAGAATCTTGTTTGTTCTATTTTTTGGCACCCGAGTGCTACTCTGTATGTTTCGTCTGGGACTGCTTGGCGCTCCAACCCTCGGTGGTGACATGGCGAGAAAATCTGACTTGTATAATTCCAAATCGACAGAGGCTAGAGAAAATTTTCACTCTATCACTCTTTCACTCCGCTCTGCCTTCTTCTCCTCAGAAAATAACACAATGGTTCACTTCCCCCCCGCTTTTCCGACTTTATAGTGGGATGAAAAAGTAACAGTTGTGTCGCACTGACAACTGTCTATTTTTCACTTTTTGTGGTGTTTCCTATGCGTTGTACCTTTCTACCCATTCACTTATCTTCTGTGTGCAATTTTTTTGAGCCTTGGTTTCCTTGCAATGCACTGTTATATTCTACCAGTTCTATTCTGTCAAGACCCTCCATGTGCGTTAATCTGTTTTTATTTTTACCCCCTTTTTCCCTTTTATGGATTTTCTTCCTTTTATTTTTTTTCTCATTTTCTCTTCCTTACTTCTACTATAATACACTATATACATATCTTCTTACTGCGTGGTAACTTTCAAAGTACCAGGAGATCAACTGTCCCTATATAGTTTTAGTCTATTCCCATTGATCATTCCTCTGATTTATGTACCTCCTAAATCTTTCAATTGTACATATCCCCCCTCTGTGACAGTCTTCACTTCATATGGCCCCAACCAATGCATTCTAAATTTTCCTAGATGTTGAATAAATTTACTATCATACACCAAGACTAGGTCTCCCTCCTTTAAAATATTCCTTTTAATATGTCTGTCATGCCAAGATTTATCCCTTGCTTTCTCTGCTTCTTGGTGAAATCCTGCTAGAATCCTATCTTCTTCCATCTCCATCAGCTGACTTAGCCTTTCTTGTATCACACCTTGTTCTATCATGTTGGTGATTGCTTCTATAAGTAGACTAGGTATCGAAAATTCTAATGGCACCACTTCTTCTTGTCCATACATCAACCTGGATGGTGTCTGTCCTGTCAATTTTTTGCATGTAGTCATGTATGCCCTTAATACTATTGGTATCTTCAAATCCCAATCATCCCTATTGACATTGCAGATCTTTGTCAAAGCATTCTCTAGGATCTTTTTAAAGTCTTCCACTGTTCCATTTTCTTGAGGGTGATATGGTGTACTCTTTTGATGATAGACTTCAAACTCCTCAGTCATAGCCTTGATATTACTATTGATGAAGTGAGTGTCTTGGTTACTCATAAAAATCCTTGGGCATCCAAATCTAGTGATCACTTGCTCAAACAAGAAGTGTGATGCTATCTCTACACTACAATATTTTAATGGTGTTTCTTCGACCCATATTGTTAAGTACTCTATCGTAGTAATGATATACCTTTCTCCTGACCTCTTTGCTGGTGGATTAATTGGTCCCACAAAGTTTGTTGCCCATTTTTCGAATACTTGCAAGGTTACTTGTGGTCTTAGGGGCATCTCATCCCGTCTATTAGGTTTTCCAACCCTCTGACATACGTCACATCTCTGGCAGTAGTCCTTTGCATCTCTGTGAATGGTCATCCACCATATTCCTGTGTGCAATACCTTCTGCGTGGTATATTTTCCTGCATAATTTCCTCCTACTATTCCTTCATGAGCCTCTGCTAAAATCCTAGTCCATTCATGTTCTAGTACACATCTTCTCAAGATGTTTTATGTGCCCATATTGTATAATTGTCCTGCAATCAATTGATAGTCTACA
>ML788376.1:372485-410485 GCA_009831015.1 Picea engelmannii
AGCATCAAAGGACCTTTTCTAGATTTTGAGCAAATAGTTACATGATTGGTGGCTGGAGGTTAGCATTCGGTTCAACATTCAAGGAGGATAAAATCAGCAGCAAAGACATTGGGTAAGGGTTGGCAGCCTGATGGCTTTTGGAGTTTTAAATGTAATGAGAGTCTTTTGAATAAAATATTTTTCAGAATAGAGGAGATTATGAGACTTCATTGTTCTAAATTTTGTGCTTTCATGTATTTGTCTTAGGTGTTTCCATGAATCGTTCGTCTTCTTATAGATTCATTTGAGTTATGATTGTTGCAATGTAGTACCACTTCTGCTACAACAAATTTAAAACATCCATTAAAGTACAATATCTCCTCTATTTTGATGTGAGAAAAAGAAGACATGTACTTTGATGTTCTGCTTATGCTTAATTAATTCATAATCAAAATGAATTCTCTTCTTTTCTTCTATTGAGAAGGTAGTCACATTTATCATGATTAGATACCTGAATACCTATTCAATTTTGTTCATCTTGATCTTCCATCCATGCTTATGAGTTAAATGAATTTAGTAGATGAAGTCGTGCCTCCCCATGTTCTGATTTTGAATTATTGGAAGGCTTACTGATTCGGGTCAAAAGGGTTGATCAAACAATCAATAATATTTACTTGAAAATGTGCTAGGCATTTCTCTTTTGCAGCCAAGAGAAATCTCTAGTAACAACATAACTCATGTTTGACACACTAGTTTAGGACTAAGAATTAAAACTATCCACACACATAACCAACTCATTCTACAATAGACATAGAATAGATCAGAATTGCCATACCTTTATTACTAGAAACATCGTATCATATTTGAGACATACAATACATTGAATAGCTTCTTAGGATAAACACAAGACTTCATATCGTTACTATCTATAACAACGGGAATACAATATGATGTGCCATGTGCCTTGCCTTAGGATATGACAGAACAAAGACACGAGAAAATATTCACAACTTCACAGGATTAAAACAAGATCAGAGTGAGCTTGAGGTTGATATCCAATCGATTATTTCACATACTAACTAACTAAATATTGTTCTAAGCTTAGAGATCCCTTTTATATCTTTTGTTGCTGAGGAGCATTGTCTCTTTCCACTTTGCTCCACTCGCTTATCTGATCCAACTGCCTCACACACTTCTAGTGTGTGCCAACACTCCATGTAGACTCTCTGCATCGGGGGAAATATTAACTTCCTGGCCATATCATCTTGTAGCCACCCCACATATTCATCTGTTGTTGGCAATAATCATTCCAAGAGATTTCTCGATGCTTCATTTCTTGATTCTGGTGGGTTTCTTCTTGGTTTCTGGTGCAACTAACAAAAATCAGACTGACGCGAACTTGGTAGTATTTATACTTGGTGTATTACTGACAAAACTCGGTCCAATGGGCACCTTCTATCATTTCTCTATCCATTTTGTTATATGCACGCAAAACTATGAAATGAACGTGCACAACTTTGTTTGTGTGCGCACACAAAACTGAGCCCAAAAATTTAGGTGCCAACAGGCCCCCACCACTATTATCTGACTCATCATCAATCCAATTACTCTGGACTACTCATGGAAGTAGATTTAAAGGAAAGCAGATCATCATTCTTCAGAAGATTTGTGAGGGCGTCCAGTGATTTGAGTCGAACCCTGTATTGGTGCCTCAATAAAGAGCATCATTATTTTCATGTTATGTTGTTCTATGATGGCCAGGCTGAGTTGGATGTCTCGGTCGATCGAATTCTGGGGGGTTTTGGAGTGATGATGGAATGTGAAAATAGGGCTGATATGAATGGGATTACCAAGAGGAATTTGACCCAACCTTCCTACTCTAGGGAAGGGAGTGATGGTGATGGGTGGGAGGAGGGCGCCAGGAAAGCCACTGAGTAATGTCTTGTCTTAAAAGCAAAGGGGATGAAGCATGGCGAAGAGTTAAGCATATTTAGGCATAAGGGGAAGGGGAGCGGTATGTAGAAGAAAACCAGGGTTCAGGAAGCAAGGAGTTATGAAGCTGACTCTGTTTGGCACAAGGAGTGGGTGGATGATGGTAGAGCAAGGTTTTATATACTAACCACCTCTTGGAAGGTTGAAGAGTAGTTTCTGGTGTTTCTTGATCAAAATAATGGCAAAAACATATGGATAGATGACTAAGGCATGCCATGACTAATTTATGACTAATAATTAAAACTATTCACACACATAACCAACTCATTCACAACAAACACAGAATAGATCAGAACTGACATACCTTTATTACTAGAAACATCATATCATATTTGAGACATACGATACGTTGAATAGCTTCTTAGGATAGCCACAAGACTTCATATTGTTACTATATATAACAATGAGAATACAATATGATGTTCCATGCGCCTTGCCTTAGGATAAGACAAAACGAAGACATGAGAAAATATTCACAACTTCATAGGATTAAAATAGGATCAGAGTGAGCTCGAGGTTGATATCCAATCGACTATTTCACATACTAACTAACTAAATCTTGGTCTGAGCTTAGAGATCCTTTTTATATCTTTCGTTGTTGAGGAGCATTGTTTATTTCCACTTTGCTCCACTCACTTATCTGATCTAACTACCTCTCATGCTTCTAGTGTGTGGCAACGCTCCATGTAGACTCTTTGCATCAGGGGAAATATTAACTTCCTCGCTAGATCATCTTGTAGTCTCCCCACATCTTCATCTGTTGTTGGAAATAATCATTCCAAGAGATTTCCCGATGCCTCATTTCTTGATTCTGGCAGGCTTCTTCTTAGTTTCTGGTGTAATTGACAAAAATCAGACCGACGCAAACTTGGTAGTATTTATACTTGGTGTATTGCTAACAAAACTCAGTCCAATGGGCACCTTATATCATTTCTCTGTCCATTGCTGACAAAAATCAGTCCAATGAGCATTCACAACTTTGTTTGTGTGTGCACACAAAATTGAGCTCAAAACTTTAGGTGCCAACAGGCCCCCACCACTATTATCTAACTCATCCTCAATCCAATTTCTCTGGAATACTCAGGGAAGTATGTTTAAGGGAAAGCAGAGCATCATTCTTCAGAATATTTGTGAGGGCGTCCAGTGATTTGAACCGAAACCTGTATTGGTGCCTCAGTAAAGAGCATAATTATTTTCTTGTTGTGTTGTTCTATGATTTCCAGGTCGAGTGGGATTTCTCGGTCGATCGAATTCTGGGGGGTTTTGGAGTGATGACAGAATGTGAAAAAAGGGTTGATATGAATGGGATTACCAAGAGGAATTCGATCCATCCTTCCTGCTCCGGGGAAGGGAGTGATGGTGATGGGTGGGAGGAGGGCGCTAAGCGAGCCACTGAGTAATGTCTTGTCTTAAAATCAAAGGGGATGAAGCATGGAAAATATTTAAGCATCTTTAGGCATAGGGGAAAGGGGAGTGGTATGTAGAAGAAAACCAAGGTTCAGGAAGCAGGGAGTTATGAAGCTGACTCTATTTGGCATAGGGAGTGGGTGGACATTGACGGAGAAAGGTTTGATATACTAACCACCTCTTGGAAGGTCGAAGATTAGTTTTTGGTGTTTCTTAATCAAACTAATGGAAAAACGTATGGATAGATGACTAAGGCATGCCATGATGGGGGAGTTGAATAATCAGAGTGAGAGAAGAAATGAAACTATGTGGGGAGATGGGAGAGAAAGATGTTGGTTGGTAATCAGGTTTTTGAAATATATAAGCAGAGGAAGATGAGAAGGGGGCAAGGAAGGAGAAAAATTGTGAAGAGGGGGATGGCATGAAGGGAAAGAAGGACATGATAGTAGACTATAGTGTACAAGAAGATCGATATTGTAGATCGAATGTACTGGCGAGGGTCAACAGAGAATGTGATGTTGCAACTTGATGTGTACTTGGAACGTTAGATGGTATTCACCCTATGTCATTTGATGGCTACCGCCTGAGTGATTGAAATGAATTCTTACATTTTCAAAAGGTAATTGATGTTAACTATGATCTATGCTAAATATTGTACAACCTATGCTAATATTATTGTATTGAGTTGTAAAGCTGACAAAACATTTAAATGGTGATTGACCCTTGAGGGCCATAGTACGCTTTCAACCTACTACCATTAATGAGAACTTTGAGTGGTTGTCCTTGTAGATTTTCTAGCTTGGTGGCACCTAATTCGTCGATGTAGACTAGCCAAAATAGACCCAACCAATGCATGCATAGCTTACGAGGATTCTACAAATATTTGTTGTCATATAAAAAAACTAAAGATCATGGCTGAAGTATTTTTTGACGGATTTTACGGTCGTGTCAGGCCTTCTATCTGTATTTTTCCACCATTTGGATGAAACCTCCCATTATGTGGTCTTCCTCGAGTTCCATAAGCTCATCCAATCTATGTTCGAGGGACTCATCATCGGCCATATGAGTGGAAAGGGAGAATCGAAGCCTAGGGACCACAAATTCTAATGGCATGGCACTTCCTTTCCATAGAATAATATGAATGGGTTGTGCTAATTCATCCTTTTTCATGTGTTTCAGTAAGCCCATAGTACTGCGGGGATACGCTGATCCCAATCATGATGTTGAACATTACAAACTTTAGTTAATGAATTCTCTAAAATTTTATTGAAAGATTCAATAGTACCATTAACTTGAGGGTGATACAAAGTGTTCTTCTAATGATGGATCATGAACTCCTAAGTGAGTTTTTGGATGGTCTCATTCAGAAAATGTGAGCCCTGGTCACTGATCAATACCCCGGGACATTTGAATATAGTGATAATGTTGTCAAAAATCAAGTGCAACACAATTTCTATTGTATAATACTTGATTGGTGCGGCTTCATCCCATCACGTTAGATACTCTATTGCAGTAATAATATATCACTCTCTGATGCGACATGCAGGAGAATTGATGGGCCCAAAAAAGTCTATGGTCCATTTTTCGAAAGGCTCAAGTGAAATTACTAAAAAGAGGTGGAGCTCATCTTTGGGGTAAGGCTTTCCCACTCATTGACATATGTGGTAGTGTTTGTAGTAGTCTTTAGAATACGTGAAGAGAGAGGGCCACCAAATCCCTGCACGTATAACTTATCACGTAGTATCATTTCCAGTGTTATGGCCTCCAACAATACCTTCATGTGCCTCATATAGGAGGGAGTTCGATTCGTGTACCAAATCACATTGATCTAGGATTCTATTTGTGCCCAACTTATACAATTGTCTGAAAATCAACTAATAGTCAACACTACGATTTAACAATTGGAAATGTTGCATAGGAGTATATTCTCTAGGAGCCCATCCGATGATGAGGAATTGTGCTATTTCAGCCAGTTGATTTGGTATGGCTTCCACTCGGAAGAGTTGCACATACAAAAGTTTTTCATCGAGGCTCTGGGCAGCTTCCCCTATCTCAATTCACAATAAGTGATCTAGTCCCACATTAGATTTGTCTGGTTTAATCAGAACTTCGAATTCAAATCATTGAAATAGCAGCAACCACCAGAAGATGTGGCCACCCAGCACTGATTTTTTAACTAAATACTTGAGGGAAGAATGATCAGTGATGTGAAGGTGGACCCCAACAAGTAGTGGTGGAAATTTTTCAAAGAATATACCATGGATAGGCCCTCGCGCTCGGTTGTGGTGTAATTTTGTTCAACATCAAATAACTTTTGGATGGAAAAGTAGACTAGATGATCGATTTTTCCCTCCCCTAGTTGGGCCAGAATGGTTCACAGTGTAATGGAAAAAGCATTGATGTGGACATGGGAGATCTTGGGCCAATCTGGAAAAATCAAAATGGGCATAGTAACTAGTTTTTATTTCAATGTGTCAAAGGCTTGTTGGAATTCTAGTGCCCATTCATATTTAATATCCTTGCACAACAATATTTCCAATGGGGCCACAATTTGAGCATATTTCTAGATGAACCTTCTATAGTATCTGATATAACCCAAGGTTGCATGCATTCCACAAACTGAAGTGGTGGCCACCATATCCAAGATGGAACCAATCTTAGTTGGCTCCATGAGCAAGCCATCTTTACACAGAATGTGGCCCAACAATATACCAAAGGGTGTACAAAATATGCATTTATTCAAATTTAAAGAAATTTTTAGTTGGAGACATCGATCTAGCATCAATTGAAGGGCTTGCATGTGATCCTTTCTTATATTGAACACAATCTAGTTGTCCAAGTATACCTCAAGTAATTTGTGGATAAATTCCTTGAAAGTTGATATTGATATCCAAGAAAATATTGTGGGGGAATTCTTGAGGCCAAAGGGCATGGTTGTGTATGCGAAGCACCCCCATTTGGTCACAAAGGTGGTTTTATCCTGATATTCCTTTGCGATCCAAAATTGATGATATCCAGAGAAACCATCTATGAATGAGTAGGCTTCTCTTTCGTCAATGTTTTCCAATGCCTCATCTGTGAATGGTGTTGGGAAAGGTTCATGGACCTGGGCTATGTTCAGACTCCTAAGAATGATGCATATACAAATTTCCTCAATATTTTTGGGTTGGATGACCATGGGGCTAACCCAATCAGATTATTTTATAGGGACAATGATCCTGGCATCCAAAATTCAGTCTAGTTCTTTGTGCACCTTTTCTTTGTACTTAGGATTTAGGCAATAGGGTATTCTATTGACTGGATTGGCATCGGTTTTGAGTTCAATCTTCATAGATCCCAAGGATCCCGTAATACCCTTCACATCAGAAAAAATCTGAGAAAACAATTCCTCATACTCTTTAAGGAGGTCGACAACCTGAGTGACTGTCTCCTTATCCAAATAATCTCCAATAATGACCATCTTGGGTGCTTCTTTCATCCAATTTTTTTTCTTTTTGGTATTTATAGGGCCATTATAGTCTGGTGCATTCATCTCAACCACCTTCTCCTTTAGCATGTGTTCTCCTTCTAATTCTATGATCTAAATATTGCAAGGGTCTTGGTCATCAATATTCTCCACATCAACCTTCTAGCAATGTACCGCTTCTTTCAGTTTGGCCACCAACTGGTGGTAGGATCAGACCACTCTGGGGTCGGCATCCTTTGGTTGTCTATGAAAAATGAATTCCTTAACTCGACAATGTGCCTTGCTGTGATCCACATATTCTTCGGTGAACCGGAAGGTCGAAAGAAACTAAGAACTCATATGGGTCCACTCACTTATTTTACTTATGAGCTCCTCCTGAATCTACCATCTTCTAGGAACCATATCTATGGTGTGGATAAACCAATGGACCCATTGGTATTGAGGGATGTTCTTAAAAATCCAACATCATTCACAAAATGAGATATGTTCCTAAGGTTCCTAATTGCCCTTATATGGGTTGGCTAGTTCAAAGTCGGTGATAGGATGGAATTAGACTTGTATAAAATCAGCTACCTGCTCCTAGATCTGAATATCTGGGTGGTGCATCACCCACCACTATGCATGGGTCCAACGGAACACAACATATATGGTATTAAGTATCTAATCTATGGGGACGGTTCTCTCCATTTGTAATAGGAATTTTTCCATCGACTCTGTGCCATCAAACTGTCAGGCATCGAAAATTTCATACCCAATCCATCATACTGCTTTTGTTATTTGTGCACATCTACACATGGACACTTTGTAGATATTATTCTTTCATCTCTCGAGGGCATCATCAGAATTTGTGTCATAATATTTTATACTCCTCTAGCTTAATTCTCCATATGCGATGGGATGGATGTAGTCCTCCTTGCGCCTCGTGACCTTGTAAATATTTTCAACTCTCGATCTTTGTGCATCCTCATCTACAAGCTCATTGTATAAATCACCCTCATCTGGGTCCAGTGGTACGACCATGTGCAAGGTGTCATATTCAAAGGACATATGCCTCTTCTTCAAGTTTAGCACCACATTATTGTCAAAGGCCCATTCAATTCCCAGAAATGAAGGATATGGATCAGACTCATCCATGATCTCAATGACTTCAAAATCAACCTTTGTTTTCACTCCTTCTATGTTGACTTCGACTTGCTCCAGTGGACCTATGGGATATATCTTGTATCGATTGGATAATTAGAGTTGAATGGGAGACCAGACTGACTTGGGCTTACCCATCACTTCCCAAGAATTCTTTGGAAAACATTTCACGTCAACTCCTAGATCCAACATTACTCCATCCGTGTCATACCCACCAATCTTTGTTGTTATCTTAAACTCTTGACCAATGCGCTTTTTCTTTTTGACCCACCAGACATCCCTCGCCATCAATGGAGCCGATATGGTGGAATCTTCTCCTTATTCTTTCATGAAAGAAGTTAACATCTGGTTCAACTTACTTGCATCTTCTCAATCCTTAAGAAAGCTCAAATAACAGTGAAAGAAGGTACTGAATTGATCCTCGACTTCTTCCATGTGACCTAAGTCATGTAAGGCTTCTACACATGCTGTGATTTGTAATTCTTCCTAGTGTTTTGCTTCATAGGATTTTTTCTCAATGTGTCATAGTATAGCCTGTCTACGTGCTTCTTCTATCGATATTTTGGCTTCATGATGAATTTCATCACGTACATGAGCCTCATCCAAATATATTTGTGTCACGCATTGTAGTTCTTCGCATGTGGGGGATTCTTCTAGTGACCTCTACATTTCCCACTACACTTATTCACAGATCTGTGCCTCCTCTAGCGACCTCTACATCATCCTTTTCACTTCCTCTTGGATTTGTTCCTCTTCAAGAGACCTTTGAGCCATGTGTTCCAACTCCTCGTGCGTTCTTGCTTCTTCAATGGCCCTTTTCACCTTGCACATATACTATTTCTGCTAAGAATCATAAAAATTAGGATGGGGTTGGGGTGCCTTTCTGATCTTTCCATATGGCTATTGACCCGAGACTTCACCATGCTCGAAGTCTACCCCATTATTTTTCCCTCCACGGGTTACTACCCGAACATCTTCTTCTTCATTATTATTCTTGTTTTTTCACGGCTCGACATCCACCATGTTATAGTTAGTCTTCTTGTCCTCCCACTTCTTCAATAAGTTGAGACAATCCTCGGTTTCATGTTCAGGACTATAACAATATGCTCATAGCACATGCGTCTTAGTGAAAAATTGTGAGACATGACCACTTTCACCGCAATTGAAACATGTGGGGGGTCTACCACCATATCCATGGCTACGACTGAACCCATATCTACCTTAGGGTCCTCCTTGTTATCTACCTTTGTTAGCACCATCGCGCTCACCACCATTTTTCTCCACTTGTACCTGGAAAGAATCCCAGGTATTGTCCTACATTAACTAGAGAGAGTGACAACAACTAATACCATCGTTGATGGATTTATAGAACTCACAGAATGGTGTGTGAGTCTTTGTTTGGTACTTTTGTAATGTGGGATAGCAGGGTGGAATATGGCCCCATTTTCTACATATTTCACACCATTCTTACTGTCCCGATGGAAACATAGGTGACATGCCTATCATCGCATAATTTGGAAGGACCAAGCACTTTTCGTGATGATGCCCCTATGAACGGCATGTAGTACACCATATGTGATCACACACGACTTTAGTCTTGGCCATATCTTGTAGTTGTATTGTTAGGTTGGTGAGTTTTGAATGAACCTATGCCAACCTAGCCAATGTCTCTATGCCTCCCAGTGTATCCTCTACTCTCATCACGATTTCTATTTCCTCGGCCTGAGTCGTCACCTTCTATTGGGTGATTGGGACTTGGATAAGGGGTAGAAATCCCACAATGAACCACTCTCTGTGTTGCATATCCTGAATATGGAACGTTAGCCTATCCAAAAGAAAATTTAACTGTTGGTCATAATCTCAAATGGTTTCTCCTTCTTTATACATGATTTCCTTAATTTCTACAATGCATTGGGACTCTGACTTCATCTTTTGAAATTCTCAAAGTAGGTCCTGCTTGATCTCGGCCAAGGACCTCGCCTATCCTGCTAGTGCAATAGCATTATATTTTGTGTACCACATCAAGATCCTATCCCTGAATGTAGTCTCTAGTTGTGTGATATTTCTTGCATCGTCTGTAACTCTCTTTACAAACCATATTTCATCACAGGTGAACCAGTGTTGCTTTTCATTGTCCCTACCAATTGCATGGAACATATGTAACCTTGATGTACTATCTTAAGTTTCCATCTTCGAAGAAGAACTTGTTCCACCTTTATAGCTTCTATGGGATGGATATTTCCACACTACTATTGGCTAGGGTAAAGTATTGTTGACTTCACCTTATTCTCCACTTGTTTTGCCACTTCTTTCTTCTTCTTCTTCTCTTTCCTGAACTCTAATCTCTCCACTAACTGCAGTATTTTCTTCTTGGTTAAAAATGAGCAAGGGGGGTGGTAAAAAGGGGTGGTAACACCATATTCTTTCAAACATTATAGTGAGGTGACCCAAATAGATATCTACTTGAAGTCGTGCAATACCATCCAAGACTATCAAATTGTCTCCCCCAACACTAGGGGAGCCTTCATATTTCTTCTCTTCTAATGCACTACAAATCTGCGCCATCTCTTCCTGACCTGACTGTGCACCATAACTATGTGCTCCTACCTCCAGGACGATCTATGCACTACCACTGCACGTGCCATATCATGGTCTGATCTACGCACTGCTACCTTGCGCAAAATCATTCTTTCCACTCGGCACATGAATTCTCTGCGTGTCATCCTCTCTCCTGCTCAGTGCATTACCACTACACTGAGAGCCAAATTTTATTTTTATTGGCACCTTAAGGTATTGTGAGATAACTTCTCTTCTTGTCAGCACGTAACTGTGTGGAACTTCCTCCTCCTAGTCTATGGGTGCACCACTAATTTTCACTCGCACACCACACATGTGCGCTCTTTCCTCTCTTAAGTTTACGACATATCGCAACATCCAAAGGGTACATGCTTTACAACCTAGGCCCTCACTACCACTAATGTCACTACTGGTATCTTCAACGTCAATCCTCTTCACAGGCCTTTCCTTTCATGTGCTCCACTCTGGCACATCATCCTCTCCCACAACACTGCTTGGTGTGAGTTTTCTCTTCATTCTGGGCCTGACACTTCGATGTGCACCATTGGCTAACTCTTCTCTAATCCTTCTCTCATTTTTTTCTATCATCTCATCTCTTCTTTCGTATCTCTCGACTCTTTTTCTCCTCTACTCTTCTGGGTCCATTCTAGTCCTAACCTCATCTCGACACTTCTTAGATCATCTTCAATGGATCCATCTTTTGTCTCATTTTCCCCTACCTCTGCCAAAACCAACCCCCAACACTAGGGGGTTTACTCGGCCATTATATCAGGTTCCATACACATAATTCTTCTCTCTACACACAACATTTTGATCCAAAGTGGAATTTCTTATAACATTTGCTTCCTTGGCTCTTCTTCAAACTTTATTTCAACCTCACTAAAAGAATCACTACATTCTATAGAAAACTCAACAGTGTGTCCTTCCTTCACTCGAGCAAACAAAAAATCAATTGCCTGACTCCAATTTTTATCTAGCACCTTCAAGTTGTCAAGCTTATCTTGATCCCAAATTATCAACTCTACTAGAAACACAACCAAAGTGACTTCATCTTGTCTCTTTATCCATTCATGTAGCAGACATGGTAATTCTCTAAAGAAGAGTTCATTGATATTTGAGTACACATATCTTTCTTTCCATTCCTTCGCATTCATTCACAATCCTTGCATATCTTTTAGGGAAAACACATCTTCTCTTGCTTCTATATAGTCTTGAATATCCTCCTTAGAAGGATGCCAAATCATTTTTATTTTCCTCTATTGATCTCAACAAGACTTCAGATCCCATCGAAAGAACCATTTGTTAGGTGCAATGTCATTGTTTCAGTCCACGCTTTTGTGTGCACCAACCTTATTAACATTGGAGAGGTTTAGACCTAGGGTTCGTTTAGAGTGTTTCCAACAAAATCTCAAAGCATTGGCATATCAATCCTTGACCAAGACCAAAAAAGGTTTCACCCAAGATGTAGAGAGGACCACAAAGACCATAAGGTCTCGTGTCAGAGATGGAGGATTAAACATATGAAGCCTTACTACAATTGGTGCCCATATAACTCATGTATGACATACTATTTTAGGAATAAGAATTAAAACTATCCAAACACATAACCAACTTATTCACAACAGACACACAATAGATCAGAATTGACATATTTTTATTACTGGAAACATGATATCATATTCGAGACATACAGTACGTTGAACATATTCTTAAGACAACCATAGGACTTCATATCATTACTATCTATAACCATGGGAATACAATATGATACACCATGTTGCTTGCCTTAAGATCAGATAGAACAAAGACACAAGAAAATATTCACAACTTCACAGTATTACAACATGCTCGGAGTGAGCTCAAGGCTGATATCCAATCGTCTGTTTCATATGCTAACTAGCTAACTCATGTTATGAACTTAGAGCTCCTTTTTATATATTTCACTATTGGGGAGGGTTGTCTCTTTCCTCTCTGATACACTTTCTTATATGATCCAACTGCCTTACGTGCTTCTCATGTCTTCCAGTTCTTCATGTAGAATCTTTGCATCAAGGGAAATCTTAACTTCCTAGCCAACACATCTTCTGGCTGCCCCACGTCTTCATCTTCTGCTGGAAATAATCATTTTGGGTGATTTACCAATGATTCTTTTCTTGATTTCGGTGCGCATCTTCTTGATTTCTGACACAATTGAAAAAAAATGGACCAATGCGCACTTGGTAGTCTTTATACTTGACGCGCTACTGAAAAAAATCAATCTGATGCACATGTTTTGGCATTTCTCTATGCATTTCCTTATATGCACGCAAAACTATGAAATGAGTGTGCACAACTTTGGTTTACAAAATTGGGCCCAAAACTTTGGGTGCCAACATGAAGATGTACAAAACATTTTGCAAATTTATAGTAAAGTACCAAAGCTACCTTGAAAACCTCCAATGACAAAGATTCCTCAATAGTTTGAGAAGACATATAAAATAAAGAAAGTAGAGTTAGCTTCAAAGGACTCAGGGACAGAGGAAGAAAGATCAGCCAAAAAACAAAAAATAGAGGCACTTGATGAAGAGGAAGATAAAAAATTATAGGAAAAAATAGCACCAATGGAAAAAATACATGTGGCAATTGTGGAAGTATCATCATCAGATAAGATCAAGAGTATAGAGGGTCAAAATGAAATAGAATTAGAAAGTGCATATCAAGTAAAAAAAATTGATCATGTTCATCACTTCATGGACATTAGGAAAATAGGTGCAAATATCAAACACAATATTATTCCTAAAATATTTTACCATGAGACATCTCAAACTAAAACGCTATCAATTGTGGACTATGAAAAATGAAGATTGAATATAACAGTCATGGAGCCAAAGGAACATAAGAAGGTTACAAACATTTTTATTGATCTTAATGCAGTGCATCCACTGGATAAAAATGGACCCGCATAGAAAAAATAGAGAAATGTTGAATAGATATGTGATGATAACTAACCTAGGAATAAATAAGTTGCAGGTTATAAATTATAAGCTCAGAAATCATCTTAAAAATGCGAAATTGGCCAATAGAACCAGGAAAATGAGAGTAGAGAAAATGGAACAATGGATGATGGACCTAGGATATAATCCAAAAGATGAAGCATATGTACAAGATCTAATAAAAACAAAGGACACAGAGATCTAGGAATTAAATAAAAGGCTTAAAATCTGAGGAATTGATCATGTACAGATCCTAGAACTATAGGCATTCTAGGAAAAAAAAGAACATCTTTTGAAGAAAATGATATAGATGGAAGAGAAGATCGAATTGTATGGAAAGAAGATTGAAACTCTAAGAGGTGGATCATCTTCAACTCAATCAACAGAGTCATTAGATGCAACAATTGGATTATCAAAATCATTATCAGAGTTGAATTTAAAGGGAGTTAAAATTGAAAAGATGAAGAATTCTAAATCTGCACAAAATGAAGAAATACAAGATAAGGATAGGGTTATTGGAGAATACCAGAAGCTAAAATTTAATATGCTAATAGACATGGAGAAAATGAAGAACAAATTGTCAGGAAAACCCTATCTGGTAGGGGCGAGACACATCATTTGGGATGAAATCATTAGTGACGTTGTTAAGATTTAGGACTACTTCAAGATAATAGATGATGAGATTTTATTGACAGATGAAGGAGATGGAATTACAAATAAATCATTTCATGAATTAGGCACTAGACCTTAGGTTGTTACTCCGATGATAAAATTCCTAAATTCCAGTTCCAGAGAAACATTGACAAACAAAGGTGTCAAAAACATAACTGCAATGGTTATGGAAACTGAACAGATTTTTACAAAAAGGAATCTGATACAACAAGCTAAAAATAAATGCATAATGGTGAAGAGAAATGTTGAATGTTTCAAAAATAAGTTTGAGAATTTAGTGAAGATAGGATTACCTTCAACATGGGGTGATAAATGTTGAGATTACTAAGACAACTGAGACGGGGGTTGAATCAGTTGTTATTGTGCTTAAACAATTTTAAGTCTATTAAACCATTCTTAATATTTCTTCAAGTGATCATCAATATTATACAACATATGGACAACATAAATAATGAACATCAGTCACACATAAGATATACACAGAGACAGATTTTCACGAGGAAACCCATAAAGGGAGAAAACCTCTTCTTCTTTGAAATGATAGGCAGTCTTTTAAGTTCTTTACATCATCTATATTTGAGCACCAACTCAAAGTGAGGCTACTACCTCTATTTTACGATCTCCAACTTGTTGAGAGCACCAACTCTTTGGTTTCTCTAGCACTAACTAGAAGGAAGCACCAACTCCCTGAGTGTTCCAGCACCGACTGGATGGAATCACCTACTTCCACTTATACAAGAACCAACTTGTTTGAGAGAACCAACTCTCTGGTTTCTCTAGCACTGACTAGAAGGAAGCACCAACTCCCTAAATATTCTAGCACCAACTGGATTTATACAAGCACCAACTTGTATACAAAAAACTCTGTGTTTTCCCAAGCACCACCCTGCCACCCTGTTTTCTAGCCACAACTAGATGGAAGCTACAACTCCCAATATTCAAGCACCAACTTGAATATCAGAGGACCATAGTCCTCCCTAGGACCACCCTTCCTCCCTGATTATAAATAAATGATTGAATAACCAAGAACACAAATAAATTGATTCTTACCACTTCCTCTTTGTTCTATAAATTTGGTATGCTTCTAACTTTTTGGCAATTCTTCTTTGCTTCAAGCTATTCTACAACTCTTCTCTTGCTCTTGTCTATTCCTCATCTATTACTCATCTCTGATTCTTATCTCACACTGTACATATTGTCGGTCTCACACTGCACATACTATAATTTACCCTTTCTTTCAGTTCAACTCATTTTTCATTCAGAACGACCAACCATCCACAATCATTGCGTCTCCATTTTATTCTATACCACCTATTTAGTTACACCTTGAATCTCCAAGAAAACACATCAGAAACTGAGTCACCAACCGTCCAAGAATCATGATTCATTTTTGCTAACTGAATTGTAACTGATCGATTACCTGTGAGGTGAAACAGTAACCCTTCGATCAAGTTTCCAATTAACCAGTACCGTTGGATTAAATTCGTAGGATTTCACGTTTATCTCATATGCCCACTAGCTGTGATCGAGCGCTAAAAAGAATTTGAATTTCGTGATTTCACATCTCGGCATTCCTATGATGAAGGGTCTCGACACTCCAAGTCGCGATCGCCGAAACTTCGAGATGGAGCTTAGCATCGCTAGCTTCTTCCCCTCACGTGACCACCGACGATGACCATAGGCTGCACCAAAAGGTTCTTTGTATTTCGTGAACTTATGAACTTTATCGAGCCTGATCAACGGTCGAGATCTCCAATGATCTGATGATCCATATCTCACATATCGCGATTCCTGTGATGAAGGATCTCGATACTCCAAGTCGCGATCGCCGAGACTCTGAGATGGAGCTTAACACTGCTAGCTTCTTCCTCCATATTCCGTAGATGTAACCACTAGCTATGACCACAGCCTTATTCGAAAACGTATTTTGCACTTTCGCGTCTCGAGTATTTTGTGATGAGTCCTCTCGACTCTCCATGTCATGAACTCTGAAATAGAGATTGGCTTCTCTAGCTCTACTCTCCATCTCTCGACAATGCAACCATGAGATATGACCACTCGCCAATCAAATGAGCACTTCGATCCTTTGACTTTCCAGTCAGCAAAATGTTAATCCCTTGCCACATGTCCCTCTTGGATCAACAGTCAAGATCTTATCACGATTTTGCAACTTCACGGGCCTTCGTCATGCCTGATCAACGGTCCACGATCTCGATGATTTGACGGTCCAAATATTTTTGTGATCTCGCATATCATGAGTTCCCACACCATGCTCCGTTGACTCCTCCAATGTGCAAGTCAATGAAATTCCAATCGCTTTCCACGTGTCCTATGACTCCAACGGTCAGGATTGTTATCACGATTTTGCATATCACGAATTCGAACCTCTTTCCTTTGGATTTCTTGATCTGTGAAACTCCGAAACGAAACCTTTGTCATGCTTTGACTGTTTTCCTCCTTCTAATATTACACTGCTGATCTTGCCATTATCGCTACGCTACAGATCGTGCTGATCTTCTCCATTTGATCATGTTGATCTTCGCCATCAATGACAAACACGCATACTGTGCCTCTTTCTAAAAACATGCCAACAATATCCCCCTTTGGCATTGATGGAAACCCCTTGAAAAACATGCAACTATACCACTATAGCATCCTTGAAATTACCACCACTATAGCATCCTTGAAATTTACCACCATTGTAGTATCTGTAGCATCCTTGAAATTACCACCACTATAGCATCCTTGAAATTTACCACCATTGTAGCATCCTTGAAATTTACCACACTTTCTCCCCCTTTGACATCAATGTCAAAGAAGAAACACGCTCCCCTTGAGTTATTGCAGTACATACTCCCCCTGTCAATAAGTACCCCCCCTGATCAGGTGAACATATTAGACGAAAGAAGTTATAACCCCCAACTTTTGACAAAGATATCCAAAAGGGGTCGTTGCTAATGGTTTAGTAAAGATATCAACTATTTGTTCCGTGGAAGGAATATAATTCACTTGAACAATTCTGTTTGTAACTTGTTCTCTGAGAAAATGGTATTTTATTGGTATGTGCTTAGATTTTGAATGAAGTACAGGATTCTTAGAGAGACTGATGGCACTGGTGTTATCACAGTGAAGTGGAATGGGATCAGTGTAAGTTACCTTCAAATCTGCAAGAGTTTGTATCATCCATAAAATTTGTGTGCAGCAAGTAGTAGTAGCAATGTATTCTGCCTTTGTAGTTGATAATGAAATAGATCCTTGCATTTTACTAAGCCATGCTACTAATGAGTCACCCAGAAAGAATGCTCCTCCACTGGTCCTTTTTCTCTCATCAACACAATTTACTCAATCAGCATCTGAATAAGCAATTAACTGAAAGTTTTGATTTTTGGGAGACCACAGAACGTAATTCATTGTGTCTTTCAAGTACTTGAATATCCTTGTTACCGCTACTAGATGACTTTTTTTAGGAGCAGATTGATAGCGAACTACCATTCCAACATCTTGCATTATATCAGGACAGGAAGATGTGATGTACAAAAGACTGCCTATCATTGATCGGTATGTCCTTTGATCAACATCAGGTGACATATCATCTTTATCGAGCTTGCAACCAACCACCATAGGTGTACTAACAAGAGAAGAATCCTCCATCTGAAATTTCTTCAACATCTCTTTCAAATATTTTTCTTGAGAGATAAATATTCCTGCAGAACTCTTATTTACTTGTAAACCAAGAAAATATGATAGTTCTCCTATCATGGACATCTCAAACTCTGTTTGTATAGAGTTAGCAAACCACTGGACAGATGATTCATTCGTACAACCAAAAATAATATCATCTACATAAACCAAAACAACTAGTAAATTATCACCTTCAAACTTAATGTAGAGATTGTTGTCAACAATACCTTTCTTGAACCCTTTGTCTTGTAAAAATTTGTCCAGACTATAAAACCAAGGTCGTGGTGCTTGTTTCAGTCCATATAAGGCTTTCTTCAGCTTGAAAACATAATTAGGATTATTTGTCAATGAGAATCCTTCATGTTGCTCCATAAATACTTCTTCCTCTAGATCTCCATTATGAAAATATGACTTAACATCCATCTGATACACTTTAAAGTTCTTATGACATGAATATGCAAGGAACATTCTGATGGCCTCCAATATTGCCACTGGTGCAAAAGTTTCATCAAAGTCCTAACCTTCAACTTGTGCATACCCTTTACAGACCAATCTGGCTTTATTTCTAACAACTTGTCCTTTTTCATTCATTTTATTATTGAACACTGATGTAGGATCATCGCAAACATCGCAAGCAGCAAGCAAGCGCAAGGACGGAAGACAGCTGGAAAGCACCAGTGCACATTTTTTGAAATATTTTGAACCATTAATGTAATAGTTAAGAGAAAGCACACTTAGATATTGTAAATAGATCTTGAGCGATCCGCTCTCATCTATAGTAGGTGAAGGCATTAATACATAATTAATGTGAGTAGGTAGATTTAAATGTAGATTAGATAGTTTAGAGAATAGGAGGGAAAACCGACTATAGACACCCTCGTCTTGTATCATTGTAACATGAGCATGATTAATAGAGCATAGAGCACAGAGAGGAGAAGAAGCAGAGAATTGTATTTGAAAACACCCATGTACAGAAGTCTTGAATTAATACATGAAGCTTTGATTCAGACTTATGGTGTTGTGATATTCTCTATGTATGTATGTTGAATGCTATGCTCATAGCTATTTTACTCTTTCTGTTATGCATTTGCTGTTACGCTATGTATGAATGATTTCTTGTTGAATGTTTGAAATCTGAGAGAGAGAGAGTAAGGAATGAGTTTCAATTGTTTCTCAATCTGAGTGAGTAAAATTCCTGCAAGGAGTGCAGTGGAGTTTGTCCACAAGGAGTAAATTGACAAGGGTTCAGAGTTTTTATCTCTAAAATCTCAGGAGGGATAACATTGTTCTCATTCTCGTAGAAGTGCAGGTTAAGTACAAGAGTCGTGCAAGGCGTGCATAGGCCAAGTGAAGTCTCAGGGTTACAACCTGAGTGAAATTGTTGAAGGATTGTTGTTGCAAGGAGTGCACAGAGTCGAAGAGGTTCAAATACTCGAATGTATTTGAAGAAGTGCTGCAAGGAGTGCGCGCAGGAGTTATCCCCAGAGTACTTGAGGATTTCAAGGAAGTTTAGGATGGATTTACACCTTCAAAGTGTTCAAATGGAAGCAAGGGGTTTGGTCTTCAAACCGGTCCAAGTTTAGGACCAGAAGTCCTTTTGAGAGCAAAGGATTGGATGGTCAAAATTCTCCAAGGAGAATTCCCGAAATAGCGAGAGTCATAGGATCTACAAGAGTTGTAAGGTGGATAAGGGTCGTTGACCTTGTCTATTGCAAAGTCCAAGTATTTCGGCATTTCGGGGTTTGAGAAGACAAGAGTAAGCCAAGACTTTGGCCGATCAAATCCCCGAAACACAAAGGGGGGAAATTTTGTGTGCAGAGGTGGAGACTGTCACGTTGAAATTTCAGAACTTCAAAGTTTGGGAATTCGAGGTTTGTGTTGACATAAAGGTTTAAGGGATGGAACCCTTTTGGAATTTTGGCATTTCGGGACCTGCAAGATAGAGAGGATATAGAGTTTGAGCTTTGACATCTCAAACTCTCGATACGCGAAATCACGCTGACTGTTGGATCGAGAGGGGATCCAGAACCGTTGATTTTTCTTTTGGAGGTGGGACCTTAGGGTTTCGACATTTCGGCGATTTGGGTTTCGGGACTCTAGAAGTATAAGGAAAGAGTTGCATGACGTTGCAACTCCCAAAATCGCGATAAGGAGAAATCCAAAATTTGAAAGGGGAAAGGTCAAGTGTTGACTATTTTTTGGCATTTCGGGGGTCGAAAGGATAGGATGCTTGACCACAGGATTCACGAAATCATGAAGTCCAATCTCCTGAAGTATAAAAGGAAGTTCCTCAAGGTTCATTGTGGGTGCAGATTTCCCGAAAGGGGAATAGAAGGGCCAGTTGAGCTCTTTGGGCCAGAGGAGGAAAAGATCCTGTGCGGATTCCCGACCTGTGGGTTGGGAGGTCTACGTCAAGTTGGTATCAGAGCGCGGAAATATTTATTTGATTTTTGTAGCAGGGAAAGAAAGATTCACCATGCCGTCGAGAAGAACAGATAGGCAAACACCAGATCCGCCAGAGGAGAGGGAAATGCTAGAAGAAAGGGGTAGGCAGGTGCCAAATCCAACCATGGAAAGACAAATGCATAACCTACGCGCCAGATTCGTGGACATGGAAATAAAGCTGAGGCACACAGCCGGTGTTGGAGATGTCAATGAATTTGAAAGTGAAGATGAAGTTGGACATGAAGGAGAACAAGTTACAGCAGAAGATGCAACAAATGAATGCCTGATTAGGGTTGTTGCAAGGATGGGTGCTAGAGAAAAAATGGACATTCCAGTATATGAGGGAAACCTGTATGTTGAAGAACTTCTAGACTATGAAGATGTCGAGGAAGACAAGAAGGTCAAACATGCTGTCACAAGATTGAAAGGACATGCAACATTGTGGTGGGATGAACTACAAGCTGACAGACGCTGCAAAGGCAAGCAGAAAATCAAGAGTTGGGATAGAATGATCGTGAAGATGAAGGCAAAATTCATCCCCAAGGATTATCAAATTAATTTGTTTCGAAGGATGCAGAATTTGAGACAAAAGCTGATGTCAATGAAGGAGTACAATGAAGAGTTTTACAAGCTCAACGTCAGAGCAGGTCATCGCGAAAGTGATGATGGAAAGGTTTCCAAGTATATGAATGGTCTGAGATATGACATTTAGGATAAGATGAGCATGATGATCATTCGGACCGTAGAAGATGCTTATCAGATGGCTCTGAAGGCTGAAGAGAAGCTGAGCCAAAAGAAAAGTTAAAGAGGTCGAGGTAGAAGTCAACCCAGAGGAAACAAAATTGTCCAGAATAGGAATCATAAGCCTAAGGAAGAGTGGAAGAAACCTCAACCTCAAACTGAGAGAGGTGGAAGCTCACAGAGAGGGAAGTATGCCGAACAAAGAGGACAGTATGCTGATAACAACACTTTTCCTCGCACTAAAGGAAGAGGAAGAGGCATAGGTGGAGTAATAAAATGCTTCACATGTGGAAAGAATGGACACAAATCTTATGAATGTCCAGATAAGAATAAAGAAGGTGGTGAGACTCACATTGCCAAAGCATAGAGGCCGAATGTTGAGGCAGAGGATGCTGAAGGCGGAAGATCACTGGTGATGAGGAAGGTTCTCTTAATGCCAGAAAAAGAGGCGGAGAGTCCAGTGCAAAGGAACAGTCTTTTTCGGACTGCTTGCAAGACCAAGGATAGGGTATGCAAGGTCATCATGGATAGTGGTAGCACAAACAATCTCGTTTCTATAGAGATGGTATAAAAGCTAGAGTTGGAGACTATTGAACACCCAAGTCCATACAGAGTTTCGTGGCTACAAAAAGGACATCAGGTAAATGTCACTAAACAATGTTTAGTTGAATTTAAGATAGGAGGATATAATGACAAGATATTGTGTGATGTCATTCCCATGGATGTTTGTCATCTATTGTTGGGTAGACTATGGCAATATGACAGAAATGTGGTTCATGATGGGAGAAAGAACACATACACCCTAGAAAAGAATGGGAGAACTCACATGTTGTTTCCGATTAAGGACAAAGAGGTGAAACCTGAAGTGAGCAACATTGTACTTCTCATGAGTGGGAAGGAACTTCTTAAGGAGGTTAAGAAGAAGGAAGATCCACAATTCATTGTGGTTAGGAAACCTAGAATTGTTTTGACCAGCACAAGAGTGGATGATTTACCAGAGGAAATCCAAAAGTTACTGAAGGAATTTGCTGATATAGTAGTGGACGAACTACCTTGTTCGTTGCCACCTATTAGAAGTGTAAGTCATCACATTGATCTTATACCTGGAGATAGTTTACCAAACAAAGCAGTGTATAGATTGACATCACAGGAGAATGAAGAGGTCAAAAGACAGGTCCAGGATTTAATGGACAAAGGATTGGTAAGAGAAAGCTTGAGTCCATGTGTTGTTCCGACAGTACTCAGTCCAAAGAAAGATGGAGGCTAGAGGATGTGTATAGACTCAAGAGCCATTAATAAGATAACCATCAGGTATAGATTCCCATTGCCAAGAATGGATGATTTGATGGATTGCTTGAGTGGAGAGATTTTTTTTTTCGAAGATTGATTTGAAAAGTGGATATCATCAGATTCGTATGAGAGAAGGAGACGAATGGAAGACAACATTCAAGACCAATGAAGGGTTGTATGAATGGCTTGTTATTCCATTTGGTTTAACAAATGCGCCAAGTACCTTCATGAGATTGATGAATGAAGTCGTGAAGGATTTCATCGAAAAATTTGTCATTGTGTATCTTGATGACATACTGATTTTCAGTAAAATAGAGGCAGAGCATCTGAAACATTTGGCTACAGTGATGCAAAGGCTACAGCAAGAGAAGCTGCTAATAAACATGAAGAAATCCTCATTCATGAAGATAGAACTCATTTATTTGGGTTTTGTTATTTCTGCAGATAAGTTAAGGATGGATCCAGATAAAGTGGAGGTGATTAAGAATTGGCCATCACCAAAGAGTATCTTTGAAGTTCGAAGTTTTCACGGATTGGCTAGTTTCTACAGAAAATTCATTAGGAATTTCAGTGGAATTAGCGCACCAATGATGGACACAGTGAAGAAGAGACAAAAGTCTTTTCACTAGACAAAAGAGGCTGAGAAAAGCTTCAATTTGTTGAAAAGAAAAATCACGGAACAACCAATTTTGGTGTTGCCGGATTTCAAAAAGACATTTCAAGTAAAATGTGATGCAAGTGGATTTGCAATAGGGGTAGTCTTGAGCCAAGAATATAGGTTGATCGCATACTTTAGCGAGAAGCTGAATGAAGCCAAAATGAAGTACTCTACATATAACAAAGAATTCTATGCTATTATTCAGGCATTGAAGAAATGGAGACACTATTTGATTCCTAAGGAGTTTGTCTTATACAGTGACAATCATGCTTTGCAATTTGTGAATCAACAGGAGAAGTTGAATCAAAGACATGTTAAATGGGTTGAATACATGAAAAACTTTACTTTTGTAATCAAGCATATTTATGGAATTGCTAACAAAGTTGTTGATGCTTTGAGCAGGAAATGTTTGCTATTGCAGGAGTTCAGAGTCAAAACTTTGGGTTTTGATAACCTCATGGATATGTACACAGATGATCCAGATTTTAAGGAGGTGTATGAAGCAGCTGAGAATCCAATTCTCAGGGACATAAGTCAATGGACAGAATACATGATCCAGGAAGGATTACTATTTAAGGGTAATCAACTTTGTATTCCAAAATGCTCCATGAGAGAGAATTTGTTGAAGGAGAAAAACAGTGGAGGATTGGTCGGGCATTTCGGTCATGACAAGACGTTCTCAAAGCTAAATGAGTCATATTTTTGGCCAAGAATGAGAGAAGACATCAAAATATTCGTGGACAGATGTAGAATTTGTCAGCATTCAAAAGGGAAGAGGCAGAATGCAGGCTTATATCAACCATTACCCATACCAGAGAGGCCATGGGATGCAGTAAGCATGGACTTCATATTGGGGCTGCCGAGAACACAAAGAGGGTTTGACTCGATCTTTGTAGTGGTGGATAGATTTTCTAAGATGGCACACTTCATACCATGTCAGAAAAATAGTGACGCAACTCACATTGCGAATCTGTTTTTCAAAGAAGTCATTCGACTTCAAGGCTTACCAAGTAGCATAGTTTCGAATCGAGACACCAAGTTCGTGGGACACTTCTGGAGAACCTTATGGAAAAATTTGGGAACAAACTTGTCATTCAGTTCATCTTATCATTGTCAGACTGATGGACAGAAAAAAGTTGTCAACAGAAGTTTGGGAGACTTGCTGAGGAGTTTGGTGACAGAACACCACAGTCAATGGGACAATATTCTACCACATGTGGAATTTGCATATAATGATTCAATCAACAGAAGCACGGGGCAAAGTCCATTTCAAATTGTTTATGGCATGCAGCCAAGGGGAGTTTCTGAATTAAGGGATTTAGAACAGATTGCAACTAGGAGTGCTAGTGCCGAAGATTTTGCCGAGGCAATGAGGGAACTTCATAGCTGGGTGAAGGAGCGATTGCAAAACTCAAGCCAAGAGTATAAGCACAGAGCAAATCAACACAAGCGACAAATTCAGTTCAAAGTTGGTGATTTGATCCTTGCACACTTGAGAAAGGAAAGGCTCCCAAGGGGGACATATAATAAACTGAAAATGAAGAAAATTGGACCATGCCGGATCATAAGGAAATTTGGGACAAATTCTTATGAGATCGAATTACCCGATGGGATCAGAATTTCTCCGATATTCAACATCTTAGATTTGTACCCTTATAAAGTTGAAGAAGTAGAAGCAGGTAGTGAACAACTAGAGGTTCAGTGGGCTAAACAGAAGCCAGTTGCAGAGAAGCCATAGATGGAGAAATATTGGACAAAAGAGTTAGTAAGGGGACCAGACAAAAGGAATATTTTGAATACTTGGTCAAGTGGAAGGGGCATCCAGTTGAAGACGCTAGCTGGGAGAATGAAGTAGAGATTCAAAAGCATGGGCAGACCGTGCGAGAGCTCATGGACAGGATCCCATGAAAATTTTCAAGCGAGGGAGTATGATGCAGAAGCATCGCAAACATCGCAAGCAGTAAGCAAGCGCAAGGATGGAAGATAGCTGGAAAGCACCAGCACACATTTTTTGAAATATTTTGAACCATTAATGTAATAGTTAAGAGAAATCACACTTAGATATTGTAAACAGATCTTGAGCAATCCACTCTCATCTATAGTAGGTGAAGGCATCAATACATAATTAATGTGAGTAGGTAGATTTAAATGTAGATTAGACAATTTAGAGCGTAGGAGGGAAAACCGACTATAGACACCCTCATCTTGTATCATTGTAACATGAGCATGATCAATAGAGCATAGAGCACAGAGAGGAGAAGAAGCAGAGAACTGTATTTGAAAACACCCATGTACAAAAGTCCTGAATTAATACATGAAGCTTTGATTCAGACTTATGGTGTTGTGATATTCTGTGTATGTATGTTGAATGCTATGCTCATAGCTATTTTACTCTTTCTGTTATGCATTTGCTGCTACACTATGTATGAATGATTTCTTGTTGAATGTTTGAAATCTGAGAGAGAGAGAGAGTAAGGAATGAGTTTCAATTGTTTCTCAACCTGAGTGAGTAAAATTCCTGCAAGGAGTGTAGTGGATTTTGTCCGCAAGGAGGTCGTTGACAAGGGTTCAGAGTTTTTATCTCTGAAAGCTCAGGAGGGATAACATTGTTCTCATTCTCGTAGAAGTGCAAGTTAAGTACAAGAGCCGTGCAAGGCGTGCGTAGGCCAGGTGAAGTCTCAGGGTTACAACCTGAGTGAAATTGTTGAAGGACTATTGTTGCAAGGAGTGCACAGAGTTGAAGAGGTTCAAATACTCGAATGTATTTGAAGAAGTGTCACAAGGAGTGCGCGCATGAGTTATCCCCAAAGTACTTGAGGATTTAAAGGAAGCTCAGGAGGGATTTACACCTTCGAAGTGTTCAAAGGGAAGCAAGGAGTGTGGTCATCAAACCGGGCCAAGTTCAGGACCAGAAGTCCTTTTGAGAGTAAAGGATTGGACGGTCAGAATTCCCCAAGGAGAATTCCCGAAATAGCAAGAGTCATAGGATCTGCAAGAGTTGTAAGGCGGATAAGGGTCATTGACCTTGTCTATTGAAAATTTTGAGTATTTCGGCATTTCAGGGTTTGAGAGGACAAGAGTAAGCCAAGACTTTGGCCCATCAAATCCCTAAAACATGAAGGGGGGAACTTTCATGTGCAGAGGTGGAGACTATCACGTTGACATTCCAGATCTTCAGAGTTCGAGAATTCGGGGTTTGTGTTGACATAAAGTTTTAAGGGATGGAACCTTTTCAACATTTCGGCATTTCCGAACCTGGAAGATAGAGAGGATATAGAGTTCAAGATTTGACATCTCGAACTCCCGGTACGCGAAATCACGCTGACCGTTGGATCGAGAGGGGATCCAGAACTGTTGATTTTTCTTTTGGAGGCGGAACCTTAGGGTTTCGACATTTCGACAATTCGGGTTTCGAGACTCCAGGAGTATAAGGAAAGAGTTTCATGACATTGCAACTCCTGAAATCACGATAAGGATAAATCCAAAATTTGAAAGGGGAAAGGTCAAGTGTTGACTATTTTTCATCATTTCAGGGGTCGAAAGGATAGGATGCTTGACCACGGGATTTGTGAAATCGCGAAGTCCGATCTCCTGAAGTATAAAAGGAAGTTCCTCAAGGTTCGTTGTGGGTGTAGATTTCCCGAAAGGGGAATAGAAGGGCCAGTTGAGCTCTTTGGGCTAGAGGAGGAAAATATCCTGTGCGGATTCCCGACCTACGGGTTGTGAGTTCTGCGTCAAACACCCATTTGGACCTATTACATTCTTATCTTTGGGTCTAGGAACAAGTTCCCAAGTATTGTTCTTCTTAATCTGATCAAGCTCTTCATTCATAGCTCTAATCCAATCATCATGCTGGCTGGCTTCATAAAAAAATTTAGGTTCAATCATAGATAAAAAAGAAACATGAGATTGATCTAAGTCTTTAATCAATTTCCTTCTTGTCTGAACTCCTTTATTTATATCTCCAATTATCTAATTTTTCAGGATGATTCTTTCTAAAAATTCTGAGAGGCGAGTTTCTTTCTTTTTACTGATTTATGTCAGCCTGAGTATTTGTATCTTCATCTGATTCAAATTCTTCTCTTTTTGATCCTTAGACCTGTTCATCTTCATCTTCAACTGTACCTTATGTTCTTGGTTCAACACTGCTTACATTTCTAACCGGGATTTCTTCATCAACTTTTATGTCTATACAATCAACTAGTTTATGCAGCCTCTTATTGTAACATCTGTACCCTTTACTGTTTGTAGCATAACCCAAGAAGATACCTTCATCAGCCTTGTCATCATATTTGCCAATATTTTCATCATTATTCTTAATATAAAATTTACTCCCAAAGACTTTAAAATGCTTGATTGAAGCAGGTCTTCCAGACCATAGTTCATAAGGAGTTTTTCCACTGTGTGGTTTGAGATGTGCTTTGTTAAGGATATGAAAAACTGTATGAATTAATTCCACCCAATATGTCTGAGGTATATTCCTTTCATTCATCATTGATCTTGCCATTTGTTGTACGGATCTATTCTGCCTCTCAACAACTCCATTTTGTTGTGGAGTCCTTGGAATTGTGTACTCTCTTTTGATTCCATGTTTATCACAGAACTCTTTGAAGTTCCATGAGCTAATCTCTCCTCCCCTATCATACCTTACTGCCTTCAATCTTTTTCCTATTTGATTCTCAGTTAGAGCCTTAAACACTTTGAATTTTTCAAATGCTTCAGATTTTTCTTTCAAAAAGGCAACCCATGTTAGTCTTGAATAATCATCAATAGTCAACATAAAATAATTTTCTTTTCCTATACCTTCTTTCCTTGATGGTCCACATAAATCCATATGTACTAACTAGAGAGGTTTTTCTGTTGAAGGAAAGTTTTTAGATTTGAACTGAGTGCGAGTAAGTTTTCCTATCTGTCAAGGTTTACAAACATAATCATATGGCTTTGATAACTTTGGAAGATCCTTTACTTCCCCACTATTTTTTAGCTTAATTATATGATCAAAATTTAAGTGTCCAAGTCTCCTATGCCATAGCCAAGTTTCATCATACTTTCTTAAGTAACATTCTTCTTTTTCTTCTTTTAACACATAGACATTGTTTTCTGTTCTTATCCCTTTTTCAACTAGCTGTCCTGAATTCATAGATTTTATTCTACAATCTTTAGAGGTAAAAATGACTTCACATCCTCAGTCACAGACTTGACTGACACTAAGAAGATTATGTTTCAAACCTTCTACAAAAAACACATCTTGAGCTTTCCCTTTGCCATTTCTCAAACTTAACATTCCTTTACCTTTTATTTTTCCTGGTGCATCATTTCCAAAAGTTACATTCCTTGATTTTCTTTCACTTAGAGTTAGAAACTTACTTTTGTCTCCAGTCATATGTTTGGAACATCCATTGTCAATATACCATGGATTCTTTTCTCTTTGGGCTGATAACACTAGTCTACACTTGTAATCTTCTTTCTTCTTCCAAATCTTGAAATTTTCAGCAGTAGGATTCGAATCTGGCTTAAAATTCCTTAAGCGACAATCTGTAGCTTTATGTCCATAGTTATGACAGATGTAACATTTTGGTTCACTGAATAACAGATCATAACGATTGTTGTGCTCATAGTTGTTGTTATGTTTCACCTGCGTCCTTCCTCGATCCATCACATGATTTATAGTATGTGTTCGTTTGTTTCTTAGTTGTCTCAATCTTTGTTGTGGCAGATAGTTATTCCTTGAGTATCTCGATTTCAAATATCTAGATCTTAAAGAATAGTTTATAGCTTTCTGATCAAAGTTAGAATAGAAAAAACAATAACCATAGAAAAAACCTTTGTACCTGGAAAAAGGCTGTAGTCAATTTCTTCCATGCTGATGATTTCTTTGATCAGAAAATGTGTTTGTGTTATTTCTTTGATCTACAGATTCGGTTCTGGTACTTTTTCTTTCATTCCTTCTTGGTGGTTGATTTTCTTTCTTTGTTTCTGCAAAGTGGTTGTTGTCAATGATTGTAGTTTTGACAAACTTGATGGGTTCTGTATTACTTGAATGATCACTACTTGATCCTTCTTCATAGCCCAAGCCGACTTTCAACTTTGGATTCCTTTACAAAGAATCACCTTTACAAACTTGGATTCTGCAAGTCCATTCAAGATATCATTTATTCCCTTATCATTAAAGCTAAATTCTAACTTATCATCCTTGGAAGCCAGCACAACAGGATTTGTATATCCAGTCTCTACTACATCCCAAACATCAACACCTAAGGCCATTAGGTATGTTCTCATTCTAACCTTCCAAAAGGCAAAATTTGTTCCATCAAACAGAGGAGGATTACTGGTTGAAGTCCCTTCATGACTTGTCATGTTTAAGCTTACAAATATACCTTTAAATAAAAGGAACCATCTCTGATACCAATTGTTGAGATTATTAAGACAACTGAGAGGGGAGGTGAATCAGTTGTTATTGTGCTTAAACAATTTTAAGTCTATTAAACCATTCTTAATCTTTCTTCAAGTGATCATCAATATTATACAGCATATGGACAACATAAATAATGAGCATCAGTCACACATAAGATATACACATAGACGGATTTTCACGAGGAAAGGGAGAAAACCTCTTCTTCTTCGAAATGATAGGCAGTATTTTAAGTTCTGTACATCATCTATGTTTGAGCACCAACTCAAAGTGAGGCTACTACCTCTTTTTTACAAGCTCCAACTTGTTGAGAGCACCAAATCTCTGGTTTCTCTAGCATCGACTAGAAGGAAGCACCAACTCCCTGAGTGTTCCAGCACCGACTGGATGGAAGCACCTACTTTCACTTATAAAAGCACCAACTTGTTTGAGAGCACCAACTCTCTGGTTTCTCTAGCACCGACTAGAAGGAAGCACCAACACTCTAAATTTTCCAGTACCAACTGGATTTATACAAGCAACAACTTGTATACAAAATACTCTGTGTTTTCCCAAGCACCACCCTGCCACCCTGTTTTCTAGCCATAACTAGATGGAAGCTACAACTCCCAATATTCATGCACCAACTCGAATATCAGAGGACCACGGTCCTCCCTAGCACCACCCTTCCTCCCTGATTATAAATAAATGATTTAATAACCAACAACACAGATAAATCAATTCTTACCACTTCTTCTCAGTTCTGTAAATCTGGTCTGCTTCTAACTGTTCTGCAATTCTACTCTGCTTCAAGCTATTCTGCAACTCTACTCTTGCTTCTGTCTATTTCTCATCTGCTACTCATCTCTAAGTTTTATCTCACACTGTGCATACTATCGGTCTCACACTGTGCATACTGTAATTTACTCTTTCTTACAGTTCAACTCATTTTTCATTCAGAACAACCAACCATCCACAGTCATTGCATCTCCATTTTATCCTATACCACCTATTCAATTACACCATGAATCTCCAAGAAAATGCATCAACAACTGAGCCGCCAACCGTTCAAGAATCATGATTCAGTTCTGCTAACTGAATCATAACTGATCGATTACCTGTGAGGTGAAACAGTAACCCTTCAATCAAGTTTCCACTTAACTAGTACCGTTGGATTAAATCCGCTGGATTTCGCGTTTATCTCATATGCCCACTAGCTGTGACCGAGCACTAAACAGAATTTGAATTTCATGATTTCGCATCTCGGCATTCCTGTGATGAAGGGTCCCGACACTCCAAGTAGCGATCATCGAAACTCCGAGATGGATCTTAGCATCGCTAGCTTCTTCCCCTCACGTGACCACCGACAGTGACCACAGGCTGTGCTAAAAGGTGCTTCGTATTTACTGAACTTATGAACTTTATCGAGCTTGATCAACGGTCGAGATATCCAATGATACGACGGTCCAGATCTCATCGTGATCTCGCATATCGCGATTCCTGTGATGAAGGATCTCGATACTCCAAGTCGTGATCGTCGAGACTCTGAGATGGAGCTTAACACCGCTAGCTTCTTCCTCCATCTTCCACAGATGTAGCCATTGGCTGTGACCACAGCCTTATTTGAAAATTCATTTCGCACTTTCGTGTCTCGGGTATTCTATGATGATTCCTCTCGACTCTCCATGTCACGAACTTCGAAATAGAGCTTGGCTTCTCTAGCTCTGCTCTCCAGCTCTTGACAATGTGACCACGAGATATGACCACTCGCCAATCAAATGAGCACTTCGCTCCTTTGAATTTTCAGTCAGCGAAATGTTAATCCCTTGCCACATGTCCCTCTTGGATCAACGGTCAAGATCTTATCACGATTTCACAAATTCATGGGCCTTTGTCATGCCTGATCAACAGTCCACGATTTCGATGATTCGACGGTCCAGATCTTTTCATGATCTCGCATATCGCGAGTTCCCACACCATGCTCCGTTGACTCCTCCAATGTGAATGTCAGCAAAATTCCAATCACTTGCCACGTTTCCTATGACTCCAACGGTCAGGATTGTTATCTTGATTTCGCATATCGTGAGTTCGAACCTCTTTCCTTTGGATTTCTCGATCTGCAAAACTCTAAAACGAAACCTTTGTCATGCTTTGACTGTTTTCTTCCTTCTGATCTTACACTGTTGATCTTGTCATTATCGTTATGCTACATATCATGTTGATCTTAGTCATTTGATCGTGTTGATCTTCACCATTAATGACAAACATGCATACTCTACCTCTGTCTAAAAACATGCCAACAATAAAGGGAAGCTTTTGTCATATGAAAATTATGGAAAAGGTTTATTCATTGTTAGAGAAAAACAAGATAAGTTTCAGGGGATGGATGATATTTTGAGAGGATAGACCATTGTATACACACTCATAGATGATTTATATCTTCTTTGGAAAGCAAAAAACTTATTTTCAAATCCTCCTACATGTGAAAAATGCACAGAATTGGATATTTCATACAGGAAGATGAATTCATTTATTTATCCATCGGATGAAATTTGGAATCATCTCATCCAGTTGTTGAGAGGATGACTCACCAAGGCAGTTGAATAAAATAGGGAGTTGTCTTCTCCAACCATCCTATTCTCTAGAAGTTAAAGATCTTGTTTTATTTGAAAAGCTAGGAAAAGGGATTGAATAACCATTTTGGCTACGAATTGATTTGTATAAATATCTATGAAAAACTCAATGTAAAGAAGCTTCTTTAGGCCCGATAAAGATCATATATTTAATCAAATTTTACAAGTTTTGAGAGTTTCAAACTTCTATGCACATTTCATGTGACTCTTTTTCTTGATGTTTTCTTCATGATCATAGATTCTTCTAGAATGTATCTGCTTCCATGACTGTGATAACTTAGTAAAAAAATATTAATACAAATTTGCAAAGGTATCTTTAAAAGTTACATACTTCTAAGATATATTGTGAGTATTGCTCAAACATGTACTTCATTCATTTCACCTAGTGAATAAGGAAGAATTGTTATTTTCTGTTCATTTTATATTCTGGTTTGGATACATATTCTATTATTATTTCTTTTGTTTGAAAGTTAAAATAATATTTATTAAGAGATACATTATTTTACATTTAGCTTTGTTTTTCTCTTCTTCTTTCATTCTTTAAATATTCAATTAGATGAGACATAGAATTTTTTTCTTCAAATCTTGGTCTTTAAATATTTAAAGACTTGTAATACAGACCCAAAACAAAACAACAAAAACACTATGTTTCAAAACAGATAAATTAATCAAATTCAATCATAGTAAATGGATGTCTTGGCATAGTTTCCTGGTCAAAAAACATCTCAAAAGTTACAACACAAGCTACATAAATTTAGTTAACTGGAATTTTTTTGAATTTATGTGTATTTTCCGGAAGTAATGTTCCTCAGTTAAGTTGGGGAACATTACAATTTGATACCCATGAGGTATATGCAATTAGATAGATGAACTTAGTTGTGCACAATTTATCTATTTCTTCCTTGATGGTTGGGTTTTTTACAAGATGGAGTGGCCATTGTTTCTATTGATTAGGGGATGCATTCAACCATGTGTAAATGTGATGTTTAACAATGTTTGGATTAATTCTGTGGATTTCTAAGTACAACCAAGAGAACACATCTCAAAACTCTTGAAATATTTATTTATAATATCAAACCTCTTTAGAATAAGAAACAACTCCAATAATTATATCTTCAACAATGTCAAGTGTAGTAGAAATATCAACTTTGACAATATTCAACAATGTCAAGTGTAGTAGAAATATCAACTTTGACAATAGGGTAAAATATTAACCATTTTTCCTTCCTCAAGGGTGTGTGGGGGTAGGTATGGGTTATTTAACTAATATATATAACCATGGGGGATAAAATCCTGGGCCACAATAGTATACTAGTCATAAGAGGTGGAAGGGGTGAATGCCATTAAAGGAGAAAAAAGGAATGATGATGCATATCATTCCAAGGGTAGTTAGGGGCATTTAAGGTTTCTAGAATGTATTGATCTGAATGGAATATGTGGGAACTAGATACATGGATATCAAGTGATACTGTGGAGGTTGTGATAATATTATAAATACTACATACTTCATACATATTTGATGGGTTACTCATATGAGAAGAGCCCATTATGTGATATTGTGGAGGTTGTGATAATATTATAGATACTACATACTTCATACATATTTGATGGGTTACTCATATGAGAAGAGCCCATTATGTGATACTGTGGAGGTTGTGATAATATTATAGATACTACATACTTCATACATATTTGATGGGTTACTCATATGAGAAGATCCCATTGACATGGAGACTACACAAACAAAGTATGAGACTCCAACCATGGTAAGGTTAAATATAGCACACTATAAGGAGGTGGGCCATTGTTAATGTTGGAGGACAACGAATATTCTTCATAGGACATATAACCTATTAAGCTATCTAAATGATAGATAGTGGTGGATGTAGTGATATTCCCAAGTGGTGGGGAAACATGTGATTGAGTAAATTGATTAACGATTATGAAAATATATACAAATTAATGTGCTTAAAATGTAGTTCCAATCTATATTTTCTTGAATATTTTAACGTTTTAGAGTAAATTGATTAAATATTATGAAATTATATACAAATTAATGTGTTTAAAATGTAGTTCCAATATCTATTTTCTTGAATCTTTTAACGTTTTAGATATTATTACTATGTTATTTGTTAACACTGAGATTTAATTACATGATTTCTTCATAAATCATTTTTTTTACTTTCCATAAAAACTTGCTCTATGAATTATGTTTAGTGAAATCCATTTATTTATAGATGAATAATTGTTTTTTATTATTATAACAATTAGTTTGAAAATTTATAGCAAAGTGATTTTAAGTATTTGGAACATGATTTTAATAGGTGTTGTCTAGTTGTTCTACAAAATGACTTTTTTTGCCGGAATCCGGTGATATAAATTTACATAAATCACTATTTTTGTTGTTCAAAATCCATTTCTGAATGCATAAATGGATCCAACATGCTGAAAAACCCCTTGAACACTCAGATTATACAAAAATAATCACTCAAATCTACTAATCTAACAATTTCTCAACGGATTTTGGACAAATGTCCCCGGAAAACATCATCATTTCCTATAACGTTTAGCCTACGACATTTTAATATATCGCTCGGTTTTTTAATATGAGTGGATTCCATATAAATGTTACTAGGATATTTAAACCCTATATTCATATGTGTATCTATGGTAATGTATCATTGGGTTTTTTAATATGAGTGGGTTCCATATAAATGTTACTATGAGATTTAAACCTTGTATTCATATGGATATTTGTGGTATAGAATTTTGAAGAGCTCAACCAACATGCTAGAAAGATTAGATGGCATGAAATATTCAACACTTGTTTTAACCATTTTTCTAATTGGTATTCGTTGTTACTACATTTGTAAGTAACATTCATATTTTGTGGTGACATGTAGTGAGTACAAACCACTTCATAGTAAAAATATTACCATATTTCTACCAAATCCATTGCAATTTCACTTGGTATCCAGTACCCATTACATTTAGGCTCTGATAAATGTAAACATAAAATTCCTTAGTTGAGATTATACTTAGTTTATTTTCAATATATCAAACCATCTACTCCCCTTCCCTCGGAAATCCGTTAATCATAAAATGTGACTAAGTATAACTAGTTATTTCCTATGCTAATATTAGGTTGCAACTTGATGTTCCACCAAGTTTCAAAAATATGATAATCCAACCAACTAATTTCATGTGGATGAAAGAGGTCAACAAATCGAAAAAAAAAAAAACATTTATTCTCTTTGAGGGATTGATGTTTTGAGTGTGGAATACTACTAATGTTATAAAAACATGATCACAGAGCAATAAAATAAAACAAAGAAGATACACAATAAAATTGAGACACATATATACATGGTTCACCCAGTGTGGGTTACGTCCACCAAAGAAATTGTCAGGTCCTTCCTTTTTATCATCCAGGGAATGAAGGGATACAACCTACAAAACACCCGTTGTAACTTCCTCTTCTTTGTCTCAAGTCTCCTCTCTCAAAATACAATATTCACTCACATACATAACCGAAATACAATTCCCTCATAAAAGAGAGTTTCCTTCTAGGGAAAAAAACCAACATAACTTCTACCGTTAGATCTATGACCTTATAATGAACAGTCCAGATTGACTACGAAATTACAATATTTTACAAGACAATTTTCCTAAGAATTTATCTTCGGGGGCGCTTCCCCTGAACCCCCACCAAGGGAGGGCTCCATAAAGTGTCGTCACCCCCCCGCGTCAGGAAATGGGGTCCAAAAGCGGCTGAAAACAAGACCTCTGAATCATTAAGATAATTAGGCTCCACAACTAACAATCTCCCACTTGGAGACCGATCACAAAAAATCCACTGTTGTTGTACCTATTGGACTATGATCCACCTTGGACCTGAAAATTTTCTCATATTCACTTTCATGCTTGAAGGACAACAAACTGAGCAGGAACTCAGTTTCTCCTTGGTTACTACCTTTGTTAACATGTCTACAAGATTCTAGCTAGTATGTATATTTTCCAACTTCAATTCTCCATCTTCCAAGACAGATCATATGAAATGGTACCTGAGTTGTATATGTTTAGTCTTAGAATGAAAGGTTGAGTTCTTTGAAAGATGAATGACACTTTGGTTTTCACAATAGAACCTGCTATTCTCCCGTTTCTTTCCCAATTCCTATGTAACCAAATCATCTCTTTGCTAGCATCTCTAGCAACAACATACTATGCTTCCATTGTTGAAAGTGAAACCACCTTTTGTAGCTTCAAAATCCAACTTATTGTTGTTCCACCTATAGTAAAAATATACCCTGTGGTGCTCCTCCTGCTATATTTATCACATGCCATATCTGAATCAACATATCCATGTAGAACATTGTCTAAACCTCCAAAACATAATGCATGAGTAGCAGTACCTCTCAAATACTTGAGAATCCATTTTACTACCTCCCAATATTCTTTACCCAGATTTTTCATATACCATGTCACAACTCCCACTGCATGTGCAATATATGGTCTTGTGCACACCATCGCATACATCAAGCTACCAACTTCTGATGAATAAGGGACCTTAGACATGTATTATATATGCTCTTGTGTCTTGGGACACGTTTTCTTGGTTAATTTGAAATGGTTAGTCAAAGATGTACTAATTAGTTTTTCATTCTTCATTCTAAACCTTTCCAACACCTTCTCTGTGTACTCACCCTAAGACGATGTCAATTTGTGATTTTCCCCATCTCTTGTTATTCTCATACCAAGGATTTTCTTTGCAACACCCAAATCCTTCATTGCAAATGAATTAGCTAATTTCCTTTTGAGCACATTTATATCATGCATGTTAGACCCTGAAACAAGCATGTCATCTAAATGCAATAGCAAGATAATATAGCTTCCATTTTTTAGCCTCTTAAAATAAACATAATGATTAGAATAACATCTACTATAACATTGATCTATCATAAACCTGTCAAACTTAAAATACCATTTCCTTGGAGCTTGTTTTAGGCCATACAAGGTCTTCTTCAACTTGCATGCTATATTTTGCTTCCCTTTGACCTCGTACCATTGTGGTTGTTGTATATAAATCTCTTCCTCCAAATCCTCATGGACAAAATGTGTTTTTGCATCTAATTGTTCAAGATGCAAATCTTCTACTGCCACAAGACTTAAAATAGTCCTAATTGAAGTCATTTTAACAACAAGATAAAATATTTCATCAAAATCTATACATTTATTTTGTGCAAACCCCTTTACAACAAGTCTAGCCTTGTGCTGCGTTTTCCCCCCATATTCTTCCTTCTACATGTAAACCCATTTAATCTGCAATGCTCTTTTTCCTACAAGTCTCAAGTCTAGTTATTTACTAAGGAATCCATTTCCTCTTTCATTCCTTGCTCCCACTTATTTTTAATGTCTACTTGCATTATCTCTTCATAAATTTATGGTTCACTAGAGTCAGTCAACAATAAATAATACAATGAAGGAGAATATCATTCAGGGGGTCTATTTAACTAGGTAGATATTCTAACAACACTTGCAAGAGTTTTAGGTTCTTGTTGCTCCTATTGTCATTGTACAATTTGATTTTCTGGTACCTTTGGAATTTCATTTTCTTTGATTTCATCAAGCACTATGTATTTTGTCTTTTCCTTTTCATGTTTCTTTCCCCGCAACTAACCTTTGTACTTGACCTTTTCATTGAATACCACATCTCTACTCCTAATGATTTTATGATTTTCATAATCCCATAAGAGATAACCAAAATCATTAACACTGTATCCAATAAAGGTGCACTTCTTGGATTTTGTCTCAATCTTTGTTCTATTTTCTTTATCAATATGGACAAATGCTTCACAGTTGGAAGTCTTCATAAATGAGTAGTTTACCTTTTTACCTGTCCATGCCTCATTTGGAATGACACCACCCAAGGAGCTTGAAGTCCCTATGTGTATTAAGT